>JBAMNC010000292.1:1042500-1210716 GCA_037902135.1 Cetoscarus ocellatus | reverse complement strand
TTGCATCCAAAAAATTTCTCAAAGAAATAAATCAGCAGCAGTGAGTCTCAGCATCAAAAACTCATTCACTGTCAATATTTCAACAGCACAAACACTCACCTCTTTAATCTTTCAACCACTGACGTTTGGAGAAAAATGACTGCGGGAGTACATGTTCAGGTGGCTGACTCCTTTGACATCTCACCTTTTCTTTTATATTGAAGCCATAATTCAGTAAAAATAACTTGATTACACCAACTCAGATTTTAAAAGTGTGTTAACCAAACAGTCACAGTCAACAACATCTTATTGCACTTAACAGAATTTAATTAAAAGTTTTTAAGCTTTTAAAAGTGTCTTTGCTTATATGAGTTTTAAAATAAGATATATTAACAAAAATTCAGTGATTCCCCTACATTATTTTAGGGTGGCAGCCTATGACCCCAATGCAATATCCCACTCTTTCAAAATAAAAGAACAAAATATTTTTACTGATGAATTTATGTAATTTAATGTGCACTCAGGGTCCAATGTAAGCGCCCCCTAATTGCCAAACCAGGGTATCATCCAACCTTGAATGCTACACTGCATGGGGGAAACCATGCCAGCCCCCTTAACACATCACCTATGAGAAACATGTCATTTCTATACGTCTGCATTTTAACTCGAAGATGCTTAAAGTCAGTTTTTCCCTGCTGAGCCATTGTGTTTGCTTACAAGAGCTGGCGAGCATGTCAGCCACAGGATTTTCATTTGGTTAAGCATCAGTTTGCATTATGAACAGCACAAAGAACATGACTGCAGTTCTGGCAACTTCATGGCTGATTCTGAGTCAGTTTGGTATAATGCATTACTCTGACACTCAGCCGTTGTTTAAAATGATTGAAGGCAACAATTAAGTTGAATGTTGCATTTCCATTGCACACCCATTCATAATTATTGCTATTCAAATTAAAACATAAATGCACCGTAGGAAAGACTTTTATATCAGACAGTGGGGACACTTCAGCATCCCTGACATGGAACTAACTTCCAGCATCTGTCCCCTTTGGCAGATTTTTTTTAACAATTATAACAAGCAATTAAAGGAAGCAAGGTAGTTTTTTTCTTTTTCTATCACCAAATCAAATATCAATCAAGACTTATCAGGCAAGAAAGTGAAATGTGGCTTGTTGAGTTTTGTTCTACATTAAAAATCAATACTTGATATGGAGTACACAGTAAGAACAAGACTGGCATTTAACTTGGCTGTGACAAGTTTTGAAGTATGCCCTTTAGAAACAGCTGTTTTATAATTCAAGTAAATAAACCATAGACTTATGTCTGACATTTAGAAAATGCCCACAAAGTGCAGAATTACTGCTGCTGTTGCTGGGCCTCCGTCCTGCAGCACAGGAGCCAACGAGGTCTTAAGGTCAAACTGAAAGGACGAGACTGTTTGATCTCAGATTAAATACCAACAAAGTTGACGAACCACAACAGACAAATTCAATTAAGCAAAGTGACCTTATCCATGACTTTAAGAATTCCCCCTAAAAGCACTGCACCCCATTAATCAATGGTTGTACTTCGCAGACTGTCTTAGAACTCTTTTGGACAGTCAGTCAGAACTATTAAAACTCTGTGATAATAGGGCATTTATTACCAATAGTAATAAAAGGGTCAATGTGACATCTATCTCCAGCCACATATCCTTTGACCCCTTAAAATGTGACGGAAATTCCTGCCTAACTGAATTACTTCAGTCGGGAATTACCAGAGTTTAGGAGACTTATCTTACCTCAGCAGGATGGGACTGTACAAAGACTCCCTCTAAGTCCCTGAAGCGTCTCTCCAGCTCAGCCGTGTATGGGCGTGAAGGATGTCTCTCCGGCAACACTCGGATGATCTGAAATATAAATTAATCTTAGTTTAAATCAGGAAACTAAGCTGTGTTTGGATGCCTTTGCACACTGAGCCTGTTTAATTGCTCTGAAACTGTTGCATGTTTGAAAAGAAATACAGTCTCATGTTGAGTCAATCATGTTTGGACACTAACTCTGAAATTCAGTCCAACCATCCATCCATTATCTATACTCCTTATCCCATTCAGGGTCGCAGAGGGCCGAGCCAGTCCCAGCCCGACACTGGGTGAGGGCCACATAGAGAGACAGACAACCATTCATGCTCAGACCCACGCCCTAAGGGCAAATGAGAGTCACCAGTTAACAAAATGAGCCTGTTTCTGGTCTGTAGGAGGAAGCCAGAGTGCCTGAAGAGAACATGCAAACTCCACACAGAAAGTCCCTGACCTACACAGAGTTCGAACCAGCAACCTTCTTACTGTGAGGCACGCACACTATCTGCTGCACCAACATGCCGGCCAACTCTAAAATTTTTAACATTAATGTTTACTCTAAATTTTTCATCTGTAATTTTTTTCAGGACAGGTTAGATTTTGTTGTTACTTTTTGTATCTGTGAAAGTTAACTCAGAGGGATTTTGACTGTTTGGAGTAGGGATGGGAATTGATAAGATTTTATCGATACCAATGCTATTAACAATCCTGCTAATCGATCCAATTCTTTAACAATTCCCTTATCAATTCCTGCAGACTTTCCATGTGGGCAAATGTTGGCCTGTAGATTTTCAGTGGCAATAATGTCAAACACATGTCACAGCATAGATAACTGCTTTTGCAAGTTGCTGGTGTTTCCACTCACTGAAGGTTGTGCAGTGGGCACCTTTTGTAAAAAATTAAGCCACAATTCTGACCGCTTCTGAACCCTGTCAGTGGAAGGAATTTATATTTTATTTATTTTATTTAACCTTTATTTAACCAGGAAAACCTAATTGAGATTAAAAATCTCTTTTGCAAGAGTGTCCTGGCCAAGACAGATAAGGGAATTGATTAGCAAAAAGACTCATGATATCGATACTTTGATGGAGCTGTTAACGATTCTCAACTGGAATTGGTCTATTCCCATCCCTAGTTTGGAGCAGTGGCAATGAGGAAAGCAGCAACTGCTCCCTTTCTTTCTCTCTCTCACCAAAACTTAACTTTGAATGCCATGCCGTGCCCTTTCTCTCCAATTTCAACTTGTTAAGGAAAAAGTGTGTGCTCACAGTCCTTTACAACAAGACAGGCTAAAATTAAGAGGCCTTTTCTCTCTCTCCACAAAGCTTTTGCCTTGTCTCTGCAAGAAAAAGAAAATAAAGTATATTTGACTCTCTGAACCTTTTCTATTAATGTGAGGTACAAGTTGATTCAGTTCGAAGTTATGCATCGACTGCATTACCCAAAGCCTATAGAACCTTTCCCTCACTTTCTCCATTATGCGATAGACGCATAATGGTCTTTATCACATCTTTGGTTGTGTCCTCAATTGCATATATATGGTGTGAGATTTTTCAGTGGTTTAGCAAGGCCTATGGCTCGGACATTACCCCTGATCCAGAGCTGGCACTCTTCGGGTGCTCAGAGACTGTCCTCAGATACTCACCTGAGATACAGCAAGCATTAATGCTTGGCATGGTTGCTGCAAAGAAGATGATTTTCCTGGTTTGGAACTCTCCAAGTTTTATTTGTAATTAAAAAAGTGGTTTAAAAACACATGTGACTTTCTAGTTGTTATGCAAAGGCATCTGTTCATTTGTCAGTTTTCAAACCATTTTTGTAATAATCACCATTGCAAGTTACAATTGCCTATTTACTAGGATTGTCTTCTTTAAACTAGGCAAATGAAGACATTTAGTCTTAGACCTACGCCAAGGAGTTTGTGTGTCGTGTTTGTGTGTCTTTTTCCTGTTAGCAAGATCAGTTTTGGTGGTGATCCAGGATTTTTTTTAGAGATTCATTAACATTGTAATGTAAGGTATGTCAACATTTTCACAAAATACTTTGCTAATAGATGCCCAGGTGGAGGTTTGTGCTGTCTGAGCATTTCTAGCCTTAGAAAAAGAGATCAACAAAAATCACTATCAACACAAAAATCACATCATAATGAAAATTTGTTCCAACTCAGCAAAGTGTTTAATAGACTTCTCCAGTGCTTGTGGTTGCTAAAAACACTAAACAATCAGAATAGATAAATAATAGATAAATATCTAGATAGAAATAAACAGGCCATCAGACCAAAAGAATATAAAAACATGACAAAAAAAAAAAGAAAAACATCAGCGAAGTGGTGCAACAACTACTTTTTTTTTATAGCCCTTGGTTTAAACATGCAATGTGACAACCAAGCCCATTGCCCCCAAAGTACAACAGAACATTAAATATTGAAAGAAAAACATCTTTACTCCCAGTTTCTGCTCAACTATAACTTTTGTTAAACTGGATTTGACATTTGTCAAGTTTGACAGGTTTAAAAATGTCTGCAAAAGAGCTGGGTTGTTTGACCTCTTACCTATGCAAGGCATGTGAGTAAGTGAACTTGAACTTGTGAAGTGCCCTCTATCCAATGCCAGCCCCCCACTCCCCTTTAGCTCAGGCACTAAACCCTCACAGACTTTAATGACGTCTTGGAGGCAGTTTAGGACTTTGTGAGGGCTTCAGATGATATAAAAATAAGGCAGAGGACACACATTAATAACTTCATATGATATCTGGAATCAAAACAGATCAAATGAATCACTAAGTAATGATGGAAAAAGAAAAAAGTCCAGGGTGAAACTGTGGGCAACATATTAGTGTGTATATCTTTTTACAACCAATCAGAAGCCAGATGAGCATTATTATAATCAAATGTAAAGATTTAACTAATGACACAATAAGGTCTTTAAACTTGCTGTAAATGTACACAATATTGTTAAACTACACACTGTCACTTATGAATAAACTGCATGCTTTCTATGGTTTCACTCTTTTTTTAGGTTGTCCTTCTAGTCTAAGAGGAAAGTTTATAAGCGAGTTCATAGAAAGTGTTTAAATTGGTGTTGTAAATTATAAATTAGAGCCTAGACATTGCTGATTGTGGGGGCAGCCTCAAGCTACAGTATGTTAAACTGGAAAAATGGGTCTACCTTAATAGTCTAGGAATCTTTAGGGCTTTTTCAAATTGCTTCATTTACGTAAAAGCAGCACAACAAAGCTCAGTCATCATTATGCCTTGAGAGATTCACATTTACACCACGAGGACATGATATTTGGATCAATTTATATTGTGATACTGGAAGAGAGCAAGACAGTGCGACGCGGCACATGTTAAACACACACACAAAGGTAGACACACACACAGCACTGAGTCAACATGCTCGCAGCACACTTTTTCTTTTTTTTTTTTTTTCTTTTACCAGTGCCCCTAGTTGAGAACCAATGCATTAGGAAACACAACAATGTACTTGACAGTTGTCTTGCTGCTATAATGCTCTACAACTCAGAAGTAAACACAGGACATTGAACTGATGGCATATCATTTAAAGAGCAGTGTTTTGCAGTATTTTTTTTATCTAGAACAGCAGTTTTTAAAGTTGCACGACTCTGATATGGGGTCAACACAATGCCTCCTAGACAAGCACAGTTTTTGAATGACATCAACCAGTGTATTTTACCAATTATAAAGAAATATAGTAAAATGTGTTTCTTATGCTGGATTAAGGGTAACATAATATTCATTCATTTAAAGACTCATTTAAATCAGCGCACGGCAGTAATAATGTTGGTGTCCGCTGCTATTAAAAGATAATGGGGGTCCAAGGTCTCTTATACTGTTCAAAAAGAAAAGCTGCCTCGGCTGTCGTCAGGCACACTTGCTTGTAAAAAGCCTTTATTGGGTCAGGTCATAACTAAAGAAAAATGTAAAAAATCAGGAAAAATGTCAACCACCCTAATGAAGACCCTGAGTAAGTTAAAACTCGTTGGTGGCTTTGCTTTACTGTATTTGTTTTTGTTTTGTTTTGTTTTTTTAATTATTATTATGCCCTGAAGCAATAAAGGCTTTTCACATCAACCAATGACTCAAGTGAGTATGCCTGAAGACCGTCATATTGCCTTTTCTTCTTGAATTGGGGTTGAGGCAGATTTGGAAACCCCTTATCAAGAAATTTGAATAAAGCTCAACATAAAATGTTCCAGATTATATCACCACTCAGACAAAGCTATAAATATCTATATCTAGCTCTGGTATCAGCCTGCGAGAGGATCAAAGGCTGGCATAGTAAGCACTGCTGATGTTGCAACACTCAACTAACCAACTTTATCATTATACCACTGCTGTAAAACAGTATTAAACAAATACGGCACAATTTGGACAGTTGTTTTCTTAAAGAGATTGTTTTAAACAAAGGGAGTTGAGGTCAATAGTAAATACATAAGCCAGTAACTGCAATCAGCTCTGCCCCTGTAAGGAGAGAACTGGGATATTGGCCTGTACATTACAGCATAGGAGTCAAAGATCTCCTTAAAACTTTGTAAATTTCAGCTAATAAACAAACCAAAACAACACTGGAGTGATGGTACCCTGCAATGGACACATTCAAGTTGCTTTACTTTTCCAAAAGCAAACCCCTCTGCTTTGGAGCAAGAGGTTTAAGGCTTTGCAGTGCACCAAGGAAGCACCACCATAAAAGGATTTGCTAATGGAAAATAAAGCATGGGCAGTGACTCTAAAACAGTGTACAATCACCCATTGCTGTTTTTTGTTTTGTTTGGTTTTCACTTAACATTCACTAGATTGTGAGAAGCTCTTGGCTCCAACTGCAGCAATGTCTAGCCCATCTTTATTAGCTCTAATCTCTCCCTCTACGGGCAGAGTTTACAAAAGACTAGCAAATGTATTTACAATGGGGATGATTTTTGACAGCCCCACTTTAAAAACACCAAATGACCCCTTTAAAGCCAGGGTAGCTGGCTAAATGGTATTAGAATTTTGGTTTAACCTGATTTGAAATAATCAGCCCAATAACATCTCCAATTAAGAGTATCTTAACATCCTGATCCAGTCCATAGTGGGCGTACTTGCAGCTGTATGACTGGCACACTCTGATGGTTGCAGTGATTTACAATCTTACAAATGTCTGTTAAACTGACAGCCGTATAATGCATTTGACCACCAATCAACATGGAGCAGAGTAGGAAGAAAAACAGCTCACTCTTAAGTCATTTCTATCAACAGCTCCACAAAAACATGTTTAATTATCTCTGAAAAGCCTAAGCCTGTACCTATCAAAGTAGCTCACAAGTAAATGCAGAGTATGATGAGTGTGGAATCCTCAATTATTTATGATTCCTAAGACTTCCAAAGAGTGTGATTCCCTAAGAATATGTTGGCTGATGTGCTGCACCACAGTCTCAATGATTATATGCTGTATTCAGTCTTTATGAGGCAGACTGCACTGTGTCAGTCAGCCAGAGGCATACTTAGACAGCTTTCTGAGGATTGAAACAAACCTGAAGACCTGCCCTTCTGCACGCCAGTGTGTATATGAGAGTAAGGGAGAGAAAACAATAGTTTACTTATGTCCCATGTGGAAGAAATTAATCTTCCAAAAGCTATCCTACCCTTTCTCAGCAATGTTGGATTATAGGTTACAACCACATCTATTTCATTAAGCCTAAACAATACACAATATAGATTATATACAGATGATATGCAGTTATATAGTACATGGTAAACATCAATTTATGTAATATAAGTAAGACATTAAATTATAAATATAGACATTTGTTAGAGTTTTGATATTCCATCCATTATCAGTACAACTTATCTCTTTCAGTGTTGAGTAATGCTGTAAAAACACCTGTTTAGAACATTCCACAGGTAAACTGGTTAATTGGAAACAGGTGAGTTTCATGACTGGGTACAAAAAACTGAGCATCCCCGAAAGGCTCAGGCACTGACAAGCAAGGATGGGACAAGACTCACCACTTTGTAAACAACTGCATTATTGTCTAAAGATTTAGAAAATCCAGAGGAATCTCTACACACGTCAGTCCAACAGTTTAAGAACCACATTTCTCAACATACAACAGCAAGAAATTTGAAAATTTCATTTTCTACAGTCCAGAATATCATCAAAAATTAAGACAATGTAGAGATAAATCTACACATAAGATAAAAGGCCAAAAACAAACTTTAATGCCTGTGACCAGTGACCAGGAGGCACTACATTAAAACTTTAAAGTGACATCATTCTGACATCATCAACAACACCCAGAAACACAAGGGCTTCAGCAGTAGAGAAAGTGGTGGACAGATGCGGACTATGTTTTTAAGGTGAAAGACGGCAGTTTTAGTGAGCTGGGTGACATGCTGATTGAAGGTGAACTGACAATTGAATATGATGCCAAGGTTACAGATATCGGTGGAGGGAGTGAGGGTGGAGTTATCGATAGTGGGGGTAAAATTATGAATGGACTGAGTGAGGGATTTGTGACAAATAATTATACTGTCTGATTCGTTGCAGTTAAAGGAGAGGAAATTGTTGTTCATTGTGTCTGTAGTGATGGAATGGGTGGGGATGTAAAGCTGGATGTCATCAGCATAACACTGGAAATTTAGACCATGGTGACAGATGATATGACCTGCGGGGAGTAAATATATGATGAAGAGAAGGGGACCAAGCACTTAGCCTTGGGGGACACCATAGGACAGAGAGGCTACAGAGGAGGTGCAGGTGTTAACATGGATGAAATGTTGTCTGTCGGTGAGGTAAGATTTAATCCAGATGAGAGCAGGTGTTAAGTTCAGGCGGAGGAGGTTGTAGGTTATTTTAAGTAGAGCTGTTTCTATGTTTTGAGTGTAAGTCAGACTGGAAGGGTTCAAAGAGGGAGTTATGGGTGAGGTGGGATTTTAATTGGGTGACAATGACACACTCTAGAACTTCAGACAGGAAGGGGAGTTTGGAGATCAGCTGGAAATTGGGCATATTATCAGAGGAGAGTCCAGGTTTTTTGAGGATGGGGTTGACATCTACTAGTTTGAGTGGGAGGGGTACTGAACCAGAACTGGGGGAGGAGTTGATGATTGTGGTAATGAGAGGAGAAATGGCAGGGAGACAGTTTTTGATGAAACAGGAAGGCATAGGGTCCAGAATGGAGATGGAGTTTTTCATGCCGGAAATGATAGGTGACAGTTCAGCTGGGGACACAGGGGAGAACTTGGATAGAGGCTGGATGATCAGATGGGGGGTTGAGGGTGGGGAGGCGCTGGAGAGAGGAGGATGTGGTAAAGCTGCTGTAAATAGTGTCTATTTTTGTTTGAAAAATGAGAGGAAGGTATTGTACTTGTCGACTGTGAAGGATGAGGATCATGCTATTTCTAGGTTTGAGGAGTTTGGGGGCCAGCATGAATTATTTGTGAGTAGTAGGTGGAACAAGTTGTGTTAAGGGATAGTTAGTTTTGCTGAAGGTAGTAAGATGAACTGTTAAACCGTTTTTGTTATGGAGTCTTTCAAGGTGTCATTTCCGGGATTTCACTGAGTGTAGTTCAGGAGTGTAACAGGGGGCAGAGTGGGCGAAGGAGAGAGTTTAGGTTTTGATTGGGGCCAGATTATTGAGACAGAAGGAGAGTATGTTGCTTTAGTAGTTGATAAGTGCTCATGGATTATCAAACAGGCAAATTGGGGGAGCTGGTGATGAGGCTGAAAGAGCTAAAGGGGACACTGAATGAAGATACGGAAGAAGATGGTGGGCATTTGTTCAGCTGTGTGTTAAAGTCTTAAATCACTCAATTGGCTAACACACATGTCATAGATATATCAATCTAAATGTTGTTAACGAGGATAAAAAGTATGTTTACAAGTATTTACAAGTGTTCTCTGGCGAGCTGCAGGCAGGCACCATACACTGGAACTGGTATAAGTTTATTTTACATATTTACAACTCATCATATCCTGCTTTTGTTTACATTTCAAATAATGTCCCAACTTCATTAAAATTGAGGTTTGTATTAAATCTTTCATATCATCAATCTATTTAGATTACTGAGCTCTAAACCATGTAAGGGTTTATGTCGTGTGCACTTACTCAGGTATCCTTGTGTAAGCTAAGAGTCCCTATGTTTACACTTAAAGGTCACTCCTTGAGGATGCTATGTCCTGGCTTATTTAGGGAAGGAGCCAACTGATGCTGACAACATGTATCATGTTCAGTTACCTTAAGAGTGGTATCCCACTTAAAGTGAAGTCCCTGTCTAGCAGGAACCTGCAGGAATGTTCAATCAAGTCTGTTTAAGCATTTGTATAAGCTGTCATTGATTAGGTGAAGTTCAGTCTTACACACTTACATAAAACTCACTAACCTGTGATTAAACTTTTATGGCAGCAATATGTTGCTTTAGTGAATGTGTTGTAGGCATTTTTGTGTCCTCTAAATACCAAGATCATGTTGTACCACACACACTGGCTTGACACTTGACCAACCAGCATTTAAAGAAAAATACACCCCTGGATGAATAACAGGAGCACGTTCATTTGTATTAAAACAGCCCGAGGGCAAAGCAGAAACTGTTCTAGGTGGAAAGACATCTGTGCTGCATATTCCAAACACTTGCACTGGGTGTGCAATAGGGTCCCAAACTAGAGATGAAGAGAATTGACAGTATAAATACAACAATCCAATGGTTTCATCACAACAATAAAAAATAATCAGAAAGAATAATGAGTCTTGACAAAACTCTGTTCAATAGTCTAATCTAAGTCTCATCTGAGGGGGGCCTGCTGGCTACAGTCCTCATCTTCACTCCTCTGAAGTTTGTCATCTTACTTTCTTAAGAATCAGTTAACTGATGTTTTCAACACTGCCAAGATAAAAGAGTTTGCATCAAACATGGAGAAGTAACAGGTCCCATAATTACAACATCTGTCACAAAGCATTTACATTGGCACATTAATGTTACTTGACAACAGGATCAGGATCACTAGCTATCTTTCCAAGTCAATGCTGTGGTAAAGGAAGTAGTATTCCGATCTAATTAACAAAATTTATGTCTGGATAGAGAAGTCTGTTCAACACTACTGTCTGTGTAACTTGCAGCTACTGTGGAGCTTCTGGCAGCATTAATCCACTATTTGATCCTCTAGATTTCTCTCTGAGAGAAGGCATTGGGGAAGGTTTTGTCCCCAGATTGTTTTAGTGCATCTACTTAAAGAAAGGACTCAGTTCAAAAGAACTTTACATAAACATATAGTTGGCAAACTCACTGTCACCATTCTCTCTTAGACAGAGGGAGACATTTTGCCAGTTGGAGGAATGTAACATACAGCAGGTGTGACATCATGAGGAAGTTGGTTTCATAAAAACAAGATGAAAGCAATTCATCAAAACTGAATCAAAGTACAACAGATAAGGGTACAGTACCAGTACAACTGGTGTTCAGTGCATAAAACAGTGAAAACCAATCACTAATCATTTAACAGGGGGTTTTCAGAGCTAGAAGGAAGACAAAGTGAAGTTGGTCTGCAGAGTAAGGTGTGGCTAACAGCGAAGCAAGCAAAGTTTGTCCTTAGTTCCCCTCAGGCCTAAAAGTTCACTTCTGTAATTCTGTGCTGAAAGTGGTTGCAGTTGAGTGGTCAATTCACATGAACAACTCAACTCAGCCTACAAAACTAATTTCACTCTTTTCTACATCAAAATACCACTCAGATAAGATAAACATGATGGACATGATCAATATATTTCTCTACTCCATCTGGTAAAGGGCTCTTAGACAGTGTTTGGGAATGGGCAGGACCATTTGGACTTTAATGCAGGGGTGTAAAGAACAGAAACTGAGCCACTTTGTAAAACAAACTATCGTTAAAACATGTCAGAAGTGGAGCAAAAATATCCTTTCTATAGAAAACCTTGTAGTTATGTTATTTGTTTATCATTTAATAAAGAAATAAAGTCCAGATAAAAAAAAAAGTGCTACTAAAGCTGTTAGCATTTATGCTAAACTCTACATAAACTGTACATGCAGTCACTTCTTGCTCTCGTCTCACTTGCAGCTCTCACCTGTTCCTGCTCCAAAGGAGGCTGATTGGGCCTTGCTGTTTTGGGCCACCCAAAAACATTGTAGATTAGAGCTTGGCAAGATTGATTTGTATGATTCCAGACATTAAATTAGGCTGATCCATTTGCACTGCAAGGTTGCAGATGAGATGCCACATATTTAAATAAGTTTGATGCCCAACAACAGTTTGGCATAAGCCATTAACTTCAGATACAGTAACCACTGGTGATGGGCAGCTAAGTTACAGTTTTGACAGAGCTTTTGACCTGGATTATACTGATTAGAAAATAAACACAAAGATAAATGCCAACTGACGTTAAAGCAGAAAATATTCTTACCTTTTTTAACACGCCTTGATTGACCTGAAACCACAACCTCTGGAGAACTAACTCATCAAGTCCCTCCACATATGACTTCTATAATTTGAAGAGAGGAGAGATATGCAACATTAAGCATGGGCATAGGCAAAATGTGATAAAAGGAAAATTATAAAATCTGTAGGGGTTAAAACATAATTCTCAAACATTTATTTAGTCATACTTTAACCTCAAGTGTCTTAATATTTTTGTGATTTTTACAACATCTTAAACAAAATGTGTTTTCAAAATTTCCTTAAACTTAGTTGGTTCTTCTATAGCAATAATGACAAACACACTTACATGGTCTGTTCAAGCTCGCCACTATAAATACACTATTAACAATTAAGAATGGGGCTGATATGGAATTATCTGGTCAATAATAAGAGTTTTACCATTTTGCTGATGCTTGACACTTTAAAGATTTCATTATGATGAACTCTGATGGTGTAGTTGATTGGAAAGTTGTGCTTCTGTAACACAAAGAGAAAAAACAGACATGGACATGTATGTTTAAAAAGGTAAGAAGCTGTAAAAATAGTTCATATGAAAAAAAGGGTCATGACTGCAAAGTTATTGGTTGCACTTGCTTCCAAAGTAAGAACATTACATTATTAAAATCTGTCCAATATCACACAAGGAAGTAACAGCATATCATGTAATTACCTTCATTTTAATGACTGTTGTCTAAAGTTTGGCTTAGGGGATATACATTTTGAAATCACATTGGTTGGAGGTTTGTGTATTCACTGGGCAAGGGAAATCTATCTAAGTGTACATCCCACATTTCATTTTGACTTTGTTGTGTCAGACGTTACAGTTGTTTTGGACTTGATGCATAATGGCTGTGAGTTTGGCTGTATTACAGTGGAGTGATGGTAGCTGTGTGTATCAATTTTCCTTTTGGCGTGCACACTTGTAAGCCTGGGCTTTCAGAAATGCTGGCATGAGTGCAATGTCTGAAGCGTGTAATATGGGCATCTCAGTTACTGAGAACCTGGAGCAGTGGTTCCAAACCTAATTTCCTCAGGACCCCCCAAGTTGTATGTTAGAAGAGTCAAGCTCTCCCAGGACCCACATGAAATAAGAAATACATTTGTCACTGAGAAATAAATTTTAATTGTTTTCAATGACCAAATTGAGAAAGAATGGATCTACACAAGTGTTCTCATCAAAATGTCTGTGAAGAAAATATCGTCTAGGTAAAGATGGGTCTATTATTATTGTTTTAGTTTTTATAAACCATATTTTGACTACCTCAAGATTAGTAACCAATGATCTAGAATAGGGGTGTCCAAACTATGGTTTGGGGGCAACTGTACCCCAGGATCCACTTCGAGTTGGCCCGCAGCAGGTAAAAAAAAAAATGATATTTTGCCCATATTAGAATATAAAGCTTGTGTCATACGGATGAATAAAGACAAACTGATTACAGCATAACATGCCCCTCAGCCATCCCACAGCCAATATACAACTATGAGATGAATCCATTTGTATATTTACAAATGTGACAAGACACTTTCTGATTTCCACAAAATAAGAGTGTATCTTTATGGACAGAAGACAGGTAGTTACCAGATCCTTGTAAAAGATATAATTTTTTTAACACTCAAACTTCAAGACATTTCCAAATGTCCTCTCCTAGGCTGTCTCATTTTATTCTGACAAAAATGTATTCAATGTTTCCATCTAACAAACCTTCATCAGGTACAGTGCTAAATAGAACTGGGGAAACTACATAAATACAGAAATAAAACAGCAAGAGCATCAAAGAAAATGACAGATTAGCAAGTCAGCATCTTATTAGGTAAGCTAGCACACCTTCATGTGCATAAAAATTCCACAACATTATGTCCTAATTTAACATGACTGACTGCAAGCAATTCAACACGATTCTGTATGATGCAACGCAACGTTTTTGCCTCAACACTCCATCTCAATTGTTCCCCTCTAATTTTAACAAGTGGGATTTTTGTGGTTTTCTCTGGTTTTTATACACTCAGCAGAGCTTGTTTATTTGTTCAACATGGCAGGGCAGTTAGGTATTTAGGTAAGTGGAATCACACAGAGAGCTGTGAACTCATGAGCCATTTAGACCACCCCTTGCAATACAAAGCACTTCACATCCTTTCGTGCAGAACACAGCAAAAGCACTTGGTGTTCTGTTGACAAGGACAATGGGGCATGGAATTAAATTTTTAATGGATGCAGTGTGAAGCATGTTGTGATGCAACATCTGCACTCCTGTTCAGTTAGGACTCGCTGCATGGCTGTGCTCACATTAAACCTGAATTTCAGCTTCTCCACATGGTTACTTTAGTGTTCAGAAACCAAACCACAGAGAGGAGAACCGAAGAGCCACTGAGGAGTTTTGGGCTGAACTGGTACATACCAGAGCATGTCATGTCAGTTAAGTTTCCTTTTATTTTTGCACATTTTTGTCTCATGTCTTAGCCCTCCTGTTTTATTTTGAAACTAACTGCTGTTTCAGGCATGTGGTCCTGTTTGTCCTGCCTCCAACTTGTCACACCTGCTTCCTGATTGTCATCCACCTGTTTCCTATCACCCCTCATTACCTCTTGTATTAACCTTGTGTGTCTCACTGTCTTGTTGCCAGTTCGTCACACTTCATAGTCTTCGTCATATGCATTCATAGTCAAAGTCAAGCCGTGTATCACCTAGTCTATTTTTCAACCCTTGCCTCTTCTCTCACGTTTTGGATCCTGTCGCTTTCTCTGATTGCTTAGCTGTGTACGACCTTGCCTGTTTTTCGACCCTGTTTTTTGTCTCATGTTTTTTGATCCTGTTGTCTTATCTGACAGCTTTCCCGTGTACTCCTGGCTGGTTTAAGGAAAAAAGCCTCTTGTCTCTTTGCTGAACTGTTATCTGAGTCGTGCATTTGTGTCCGCCTTTTCAACACCACATTTCATGATAGAGTACCCACGAGAGAAAGAATAGACCGGGCAGAAAAGGGGTAGTAGGTCTCCGGCCGTACAAGAAAAATGGCAAGCAAAACCGGGCAGGCTCAGCAGAGAAGTAAACAGACATTGTTGTGACTAGGAGACAGGCTGGCCACTTCTCTCATAGCTTTTTGGTCTGAAGGCTAAAAATTTGCCCAATAAATATGAACCATTTGCACACGTGAGTACATACATGAAATGTAGTCACACAAAGGCGGGACACAATTTTTTTTTCGCATTTGGTGTGAATGCAGCTGAAGAAAAAAAAACTTTGGTTGACTTATGTTTGTCAACATGCATTAGTGAAAACAAGGCACTGAACTAGCAAGCTAAAGTTAGAACATCACAGAAAACTGACACAACAATGAATCAAAGAAATGTTTCCGTCTCTCTCGGTGAGCAGTGTTTGCATGTAGATGCGTCCACATCAATTGATCCATGCTTTCTCTTACCATGTACCGTCGCCTGTTGCTGAGGCTGTTGTCGAGCGTTTTCAGTGGCGTGCACATGCTGGCTGGTGTCTGGGTCATCTGAACAGGCAGGATCAGAAACAGGCCTACAGAGACACAGAGCTGCAGTCAGTCTTTACAGGATGTTAAATGATCATCACACAGAGCATAGAACAAGACTTTGCACAATACTGATACCCTTGTTTATGCTTGTTGATGCCTAAGTCCTTACACCTCATGTATTTTTGTGAAATGTTGCATAGTGCTGTATTCATGGCAGATCCATGTTGGGTCTGGATTAAAAAAAAGTAATACTTTTATGGGAAAAAAAGGTAGAGTATGGAGTTGCCAAACTTTTTTTATGGAGGGCCACATACAAGGAAAAAAATACAAGGATGACCGAGCCACAATATAACTTAACCTTTGAGTGCTAAAAACTTAAGTTGAGTTCAGGACTTTGGTGTGGCCAAAACAAATTCAGGGGGCCCTGGTCAGTCCCTGCAACCACTCAAGTGCTGCCTGGTAAGTGTGAGACTGACACTGATGTGCTATGTGCTTGTGTTAAATGGACTTGAGCTTATACAGTGCTTTTCTCGTCTTTTGACTACTAAAAGCAGGTTGTATCTACCCATTCACTCTCACATTTAGTCAGGGCCACTGATGTTTGGAGTTTCTATGTCAGTTGTCCATCAGTATCAACTGACACATTCACACCCTTTCATACCCATTTACAAGCCACTGACGCAGCAGTGGGAGTTAAGTGTCTTGCCCAAGGACACAGCACCATGTGACCGCCAGAGCTGGGCTCGAACCTGTTTACCAACTAAGCACACTATCAGACTGCACCACAGTGTTATGTTACGTTCCCTACTTTTAGACGAAGACTAGCACTTGATGTAATTTTCCAAAGACATACACACAAAACTAAACCGCAGGGCACATGCACAAACCACCACATCTGAGTCCCAACAAGCACACAGGACCGTTGAGAGCTGCTGAAGAGTTTATCTGATGACTGTAGGCAGAGGCTGGCTAGCATACCCGTTAGCCCCGTTTCCACCAAGTGGTCCAGTATGGATCGGCACAGTTTGGCTCAGGCCGGATCGGTAAAGCCTGATCCTGGTTGTGTTTCCACAGCCAGCCGTACCCTACTTGGTAGGCGGCGTCCAAGCCGGATGCCGATTCTGCGTGACACAGTGTACCCGGCTATTAAATACAACAAAGAAGAAAACGCAACACAGTAAACAAAGAGCAACGACTCTCTTCACCGAGAATACTGAGGAAGGTCTGCACCTCCACAGTAGACCATGGGATGCTCAATCTTGATGCCATTTTCCAAACAAAAAAGCCTTGAGAGTTATCTTCACGACGACGAGTGGAGATTTAAACAAGGCGGGGCTGTGTTATTCTTTATTACCGCTGTTGCACGGGAAGTGATGTGTCCTTCAACCAATCAACGGGCTGCTGTGTTTCTAGCTCCACCTTCTAGGTTTGGATCGGTATGCTTGGCACCCCAACAGAAGGGTCCCAAAAAGTAGGACGGTACGGTTCGCTTATAAGGGGTCCTGTCCCGGTTTTAGGCTATGGAAACGCCACAAAAAGCGAGCCGTACCGAGACGAACTGAACTGAACCCTCTGGTGGAAACGGGGCTGTTGACTCCCAGTGTTTGAGCTAAGCTAACTAGCAGCGGGCGAGCTCTGCCTGCCTCTTCCTTGTTACTGCATATACAGTAAAAAGAATGGTGTTTAACTGTGTGTCATGGACTCAGGAGTGAGGCAATGCACGAAAACAAAAAAAAATGTTGGCACATCCCTTTAAAGGTGACTTCAGTGACATTTCAGATTTGCAACTCACATATTCTGATTTTCATGATCAAATAGAACGCACCGTAAATGACATGATTAGACTTGCATTGAACATTACATCCTGGGACCTATGAGGCACGATAGCATAAGCTTTAATGTTGATTGTCAGGTTTTGAAAATAGCACAAACAGGTTCTATTGGAGCTGGGTTTTAACCTCCATCTATTTACACAAAGACTTGGTAGATGAACCTGGACTTGTGAGGACTTTTTGGTTTTCTGACTGCTCAGTGCAACCCTTCAGTTCTGACATTCACACACATTCACACTGCTAGCAGATTTGATTTCAATGTCTTGCCTTAAGACACTTTGACTTGTGACTGCAGAAGCTTGTGGTTTTAACCCATGACTTAATGGTCTGGAGACAGCCAACTCTATCATTGATCTGCATCCAGCACAGGATAAAGGGTGCTCACTGCGTCAGGCCACTGTATAACATATGAAGAGAGAATAATTGGCTGGACAGATCCAGCATATATGTTTTGACACAGTCAGTGATATATTTATGGAGATGGTGTATAGATGTTTCTGTGTGCAGCCAGTATGTGTTGGCAGTGCATCCATTAGATTTATGATCATTCCAAGGCAGAACATACCAAAGTAAATCCACTGTGGATATTCTCCATAGCAGCTATTTGACCTGACAAAGAGTCACCATGCATCAAAATCTTTGTCAGGGTTGAAGTGTTTCCTAAGAGAATGACAGTGTTAAATAGTTTTCTCATCTTTTAAGAGATTAACAAGACCATGTTTCATGCAACTTACATTTATCACCCTCGGCTATCATCAAATGTTGAAAGTTACTTTTTTTCACTTACTTAATTTTTAAAAGCAAAATAATCATCAGCCAGATTTGGGGTATAAGGTTCTTTGCACACTAGGTCAATTTCTTAAGTGTTTTTTTTTAACCATAAAACCAACTAGAGGAGCCCTTGCCTTTCAGGCGAAGACCCTTCTTAAAAACATGACACAAAATGACACAAATACAGACCATGCCTATGCTAAGTCCAATGGGTTGAATGTACAGTTGACTGTAGAATTTGTATGAAACTAAAAATAACAGAAATATCAACAACGTCAACAGCATCAATTCTGTCTCGGTCCATCTGCTCTTCAAAGAGCCACGTTGTGCATCATGTTTATGTGTCATGTCATGACAGGTCCTAAAAAAGCTGTTGAAAATAGAGAATGCATCTTCTGCGTTCAGTCTGCCACCTGTTATGGGACTGTTAGCACAAACTTAGTCCTTATTCATAGTATCATGTTCCACGGTTGAAATCTATAGAAAAGGCACGACATGGTGTTTAAAGAGACAATATTATGCTGTTTTCTTATATGCCCCTTAGAGTGTTTTACTGGTCTCCCCAGCATAATAGACTACCTCTATGCACAAGACAAAAAAGTCTACACCTTATCATTGTTTTGTTGGCAGTTAAAGCCCAATGGCTCAGCTGGCAAGCCCAGTGCAGAGCAGAGATAATCAACAAAATTCTCAAAGTGAGAATACAGCTCTATCAGGGGTACTATATGAAAACTGAAAGTTTTTTTTAACATTTATGATTGTGAACATACTCCAAGAGTCATCAACATTGAATATATGAACCTGATTTAAGACAAATATGGGCTTTCTACTGTGATGTTTGAGTACAGATTAATTTCTTTTTTTAAAACCTGTGATAATTTTGGACAAATAAAACACTCATTGCACAAAGGCCTAAATACATAAAATATCTGTATATATTTTTGGAACATAGATAAACTGATAGTGGCTCTTTGTTTTGACCTCACAAAAAGAGTTTAATTCTTCAGCTCCAGTCTCGCTCTGTGACTCAGCCTCCAGACATACTTTTGCTATGTGTCCTCATAGTTGTTCTTTTGGGTAAAAGAAGCTCCAGGTATGCCTCCTGTAGACTGGAATCTGCTGCGGGAAATTAGAGCTGGTCTCCTTGAATACTTTTGATTAAAGGGAGAAGATGCTTCAGACTGTAGCTGCTCTGACTAACGACTTTTTGCTCTGTTACTCTGAATTGGTTGATTCATGTGTTAATTTGTGATTGTTATAGTTCAGCGTGACTTTATCCAATGTGCTGCTGCGTGTCTTTGCTAGGCTAGGACAATCTTGTAAATATATTCTTAATCTTAACGTCTTCTTGGTGAGATAAATTTTAGGTAAATAAAACAGGCAGGGTTTAAGTCCCCTAGAAAATGGACTACACATGATTTAAAAGACACGGTACGTAAATGTACTTATGGATGCTTTCAATCGATTCTGAATCTTTTAATTAACCCAATTCAACACAAATCTAAAACAAGTTTTATGGACACCTCTGATGTACAAGATGAAAATATAAGTACCGAGACCCCCTATATTTAAACCTTTTAAACCTAAACTAAATTTAACCCAGACTATAGAAAAAGGGAAAAAGTCGGGTGTGTGAGTTAGGAACATAAATGTGGGTCTGTCATTGTGTACTGTTGGGAGTAAACATTAAATATACCAGGATCGGGCTTTTGCCATTCTCTGACACATTGTTCTTATTCTGGTGCTTCGCTCCCTCTCATCTTACTTCCTGTGCTCTTCCCCTTATCTCATCCCTTCTCTCCCTCACAGCAGCGATACACCCAGAGAGAGGCTCCCAGCATGAGGTGAGAAATGTTCTGCTCTCATCTGAAATACGACTCAGGCTCTTTGCCAATACGCTGGTTTGAAAAAGAAACTGCTCCAAGAGGGAGAAAAATGATCACCTCTTAGAAGAAAAAAAAACTTGATCTCTGGGAGTACTTGATTCTATAGAAGAACTCTGTAGGATAAGAAAATAACCTCTCAAAAATCTTAGAAGTGGACTCTACAAGTGCTTTTCTTATAAATCTACCTTTATGTTGTAACCAGTATTACTTTTTTATTCTGAAATGAAAGGGAACTACTCTCTATATAAAACAGAAGTTTAACACAAGTCAAACAAAGTACGATGTGTAAGTGTTACAGACTGACCTTTCCAACACACCTGAAGCTTTTATTCCTCCGTTAAGTCAAGACAATTTTTTTTAAGGTAGCCCTTTATCTAAGAACTTGCATTGTTTTGTGATGTTGTATTAAGGACATTTTGATGGTGTCTTAAGGAGAAACATCCATCCTTATTGCCATTTTTTCAAACTAGCATTTTTTTCACCTCCTATAGGTCAGTTTTACGCCTTCAAGTTGCATTGACAAGCTTTTTTAGCACCTAAACTTGTGGTATACTATATATTTGTTCAAAAGACACTTTATGTACTTGATTCTCTTATTTCACTGCCTTCTATGACACAGATATTGTGGTATAAAAAGTTGTGTTGTAGGATAGCAGTCTACAGACTGAAGGCAACTTCATGAGGAAATAAAACAAAGTCAATTTCAAACAAATAGCAAGCAAATATCTTCACTTCAGGGAGGCACCATGGTGCAGCAGGTTGTGTGTGTGTGGCTCACAGTAAGAGGGTTGCTTGTT
This sequence comes from Cetoscarus ocellatus, assembly GCA_037902135.1. Taxonomy (NCBI): domain Eukaryota; kingdom Metazoa; phylum Chordata; class Actinopteri; order Labriformes; family Labridae; genus Cetoscarus; species Cetoscarus ocellatus. The sequence continues at coordinate 1,189,711 of JBAMNC010000292.1, read as the reverse complement.
TGAAACCAGGGCCTTTGCATGTTCTCCCCTTGCATCTTGTTATGTCCGGCCACTTCAGCTTCTCTCCACAGACCAGAAAACATGCTTGTTAGGTTAATGGTTCTATGGTTCTCTATGAGGGCTTTCACACGGCTTGGTTCTGGTTCTGGAACCAGTTCCGGGCTGGATTCTCAGAACCTTGGTGCTTTCTAGCAAACCAGCCCTCGTTCATACCAGTTAAAGCAGAATGAAAGTGGGAGGGCGTTATTAAGTGTCATTTAGGCAGAAGTAAACAATACAGGTCAACAATGCAGGTTGCATCAGTATTCTAAAAGTGTTTGTTGCTTTACTTAAGGTTTTTGTTTTCATCAAGCGCTCAACAACTGTTGATGACGTGTAGACATAGAACATGTATGTGTGTTCCTCCACTTCCTCCACTTCCTGCTCGTTTTATCAACACAGAATACAACATGCCCACCGATGATGTCACAGTTCACGAGCCGGAACCAACTTTTTCAGGTTCGAGAATTAGGCTCGGGAACTGGCACAGAGCCATGCCGGTGTGAAAGCCCTCTGTGTGGCCCTGCGAGTGGTCCAGAGTGTACCCCACCTCTCACCCAGTGTCAGCTGGGATAGGCTCCAGCCCCACATGGCCCCGAAAGGAATAAGCGGTATAGATAATGGATGGATGGATATCTTCACTTCTTCTTCCCTAGTTTTACCTTGGAAGAGTCGAACACAGCAACAGAGAATATATATCTACGCTGTGAAACTCTACCAACACCAATTTGAAGTGTTCTCAAGAGTAAAACCAAGACTACCTCAAACTGACAGTACCTTTCCCCCCTGAGACCCTCTGGTGTTCTCCTTGGGGGGCCCAGACCCCTAGTTGGGAACCAAAGCATGTTGTCTTAAAGCATGTAAGGCACCGCTGTTCAGGCTACAAATATGCATGCTGAACATAGTATAACTCATCATACAGCAGAATCAGAGGGATCTATGGGCTTTTTTCTAAACTAAAATAAAGAGACACTCATGAGGACTCACTGTGTTTTCATCAGCTGCTTAGTAATGACATTTAGGAATGCAGCTGGCTGAAAGTAACCAGTTGACATAATAATTAAAGTCACACCTTAAGGTTCATGGAAAAACAGCATATGGTGTTGATGGTGTTGCATTTATTCATTGGTCATCAGTCTGAGTTGATATGATGTTTCTACTGATTACTGATGGTTATTTTATTAGTTTTACCTTTGAACTGAATCCTGCCACATTAGAAAGTTGTGCGCGCTTGTGTACTTGTTGTCCTCCAGTTGCAGACATTGTGCAGAGTAAAATATACAGACACTCAGAGCAAAAGTGGACAGATGCATGAACACAAGTGATAGCCGTGGGTTGTACTTTTTCATTCATCACAGCAGGGACAGAGACAGAGAATTTGAGTGTGAAGTCTCAATTATTCATTCAAGGGTAATGAAACTGATTATATTTGTTTCTCCACTTCCAAGTACCAAATGATCTACAGCGTGGTACAACCAATGTGAAGGATCACAAGCACTTGTACTAATGACTGATTCCTCTTCAGTACAAATTGAAATATTTCACTCCTAATGTGACTTTAACCCAAACCATGTGCTGCCTCCACAACCAGAGAAAATTAGGTTCTCTCTGGGTGGATCTACTAACCAACCATGTCTCTTTTGACAAGAAGTGTAACTGATTTTGTCAGCTTGTGTAGAATTGTTTAAGGTGTTGCTGAAGAGGACAGAAAATCTATGATCAATGTACCTACCAAGCTACAGATACTGTACATTACAGCTCATTCACACTTCAAAACAGGCTTCTGAAAAAGTTATTCAAACAATGACCTCTCTCTACAGTATCTCATTTTCTATAATAAGAACCATATCTCCACCACATGTGTGTGTGTTCATTTAATATACTGTACATATGTGTGTGTGTGTGCATGAAAACAGACCTTCTTCTCTCACAGGTATAGAGGTGAAAGTGCTGCTCTGGACCATCTGGAAGTCTTTTTGTGTAAAGAGGACACTCAAAACACTCATCACTTTAAGATGAGACATGCGAGAGCCACACATGGCACATTATACATGACTTTAGTTTGAGTATACACAGATGCACTTTGCTGCAAGTTTAAGGAAACTAAGACATCTGAACGTATTTTCAAGTCCTTGATGTCATTTTCAGTCACATCAAAATACTGATTTATTCAGGACTCAAAACTGATTCAAAGGAGTTTAATGGACTATCAGTCTGTCATTACTTAATGCTTCAGTGTTTCCTCTATAACTTATAGCTTGGTAATGGAAGACAACACGATGAGGACATACCAAGGCTATCATCTCCTTCAGGTTGTTGCTCTGTTTATTTGTGCCTTCTCGCCTGTCTCTATGTCCTCATTAAGTTAAAAACATTTTGGTAGATGGCTTTTCAAAACAATTGGTACAACACACAGAACCATAATTGAATTCTTGGTAGTTATGATCAGGACTGAAGTGGATTAAAAGATTTATGAAAAAGTAGAAAAACTATTAACATATAATATTTTTAAGGTGTTTTAGAAGGGGACAAAATGACCCCTTTGACATTTATTTGCTACACAGTAAAGAAAGGTGTGATAAAGGATTTGTGTTTGAAATTTGAAAATGAGTCAGAAATGCGCACCTATGCCAAATATGATGAGGAAAGGCATATCCACTGCAAATTATAAGAGAATGTTTCTTATCAATTAACCTTTGAATAAAATGGGACTGTTGAAGCAGAGGACAGAAAGGCAGCTGATGATTAAGAACAAAATCTAACAACTTCAATCATTCATTCAATTCATTCAAGAGGGAGGTTTGTGTGCACTTTGTTGAACTTTACAAACTTATACAAATGCTGCTTTTCTTTCTCAATAGTTAGAGTAACCATACATCCTCTTTTGCTCAGACATGTCCTCCTTTTTGGTCATAAAATTATATCCGCGGGGATTTGTTTTTTTAATTCCCTAAAACGTCTGGGTTTTGCTCAGCTTGTTCTACAAACCATTAATATCCCTTATATCACAAAGCTGTGGCCAGTGACAGAAAAAGACATGCATGATTCAAATTACTGTAACTTCTCGAGTATCCACACTATCCAAATGATTCCAATGTATTCTCAAAACTGAGAAGTGGAGCTTTCCACTGATATACGGTACATTACGGTAAAAGCTGGAGCAGCGCGAGAGGATTCAGAATGAAACTTGTTAGTGATTTATCAGTGGTTCATCATTATATTCTGTGTGAATGATGTAAAAATATTGTAAATAATAGCATTAGTATAATTTTGGAGTGTTTTCTTGAGGTTCTTCTACCGTGTTTCGCCATCTTTTGCAGTATTTTTACCGTGTTTTGCTGTGACTTCACCAAATTTCTGCTGAAGTTTGTTGTTTTGTCATTGATGGTGTTTTTCATTATAATTCGTGTTTTATAGATTTAATTGATAGTAATTTTGCAATTATTGGAGGGAGAAATTTCAAAGAGGGAGAGAAGAGTCCAGAGGGGATTCATGGAAGGGGTCTAAACAGGAAGTGGAGGGGTCATGAGCGTCCCCCAGCTCATCTACAGCAATGATACAGATAATACAGTAATACAGATACAGTGGATATTTACTCCCAGTGTTATTACAGTCATGTAATGACAAACACTTGCTAGAATGTTTTGATTTTGTTTTCCCTTAAAAACGATGCAAAATAATTTACTCAAATGGCATTTTCTGACACATTTATTGACAAAAAAGGCAAATGTGTCAGTTGCAAATAAAGGTTCTGGAGACTGAAAACCACATTGCCACCGATTTTTGCAGTATCTCCAAGAGGCCAGGTAGGGTGTCCTTTTTGGGTTTCCAGGATATGGTCATCCTATCAACAGTGATGTTTAATTCTCAAATACCATGAGTTGAACTTGTGCACATTGAGTTTCTTGGACGACACATCCATGTTCATAGTTTCCCCTTTAACCTGCAGATATCCAAACAATGAAGGGGGCATTAATAACTGATATCTTGGCAGAGGTTTACTCTGTTTTTTTTTAACTCTACCTCGCAACCTTGACCTTGTTGGAAAACATTAATGGATCGAGGACAAGTGTGAAGAAACAAAGAGAAAAAGACAACCACAGTGGGCATTACGCGTTGGCTAAAATAATAATGTTGAATCCTGACAAAATAAAACTCATGTTGTTTTCAAACTCAAAGAAAAAGTGACAGAACCTGCCATCTATTGTCTCGTTGCAAAGTGATTGAGGAGCTGCCCACACGGAGATGAATTTAGCCGTATCCACACAAGTTTTTAATATCGTAAGAGTTTCTTTCACACAGATAAGGCCTTTTGGGTCCTGAAAACACACAGCACCGCTTACAGGCCTGGCATATGTACTACAGTGTTTTCATGTGGATGGACACATTTCTTGAAAAGATGCCGTGTTTACAGAGAACACATTTTCATCTCTGTGTGGAGTCTGTACCATCTTATAAATACCTCGGGTTTTCATTAACGATTCACTGTCTTTGTATTAAGCTTCATATTAAGCAACTTGTAAGGATGTGGCCAGGCTTTTACTTCAAAAATAAATCTTGTTCTCCTTTTCCTGCAAAATGGTATGGTATGGTATGGTTATGGTAATGTTGTATATATGCATGCATCTTTTCAATGCCTTAATTTTTTGGATACTATTTATAATTGAGCTTTAAGGTTCATAACAAATCTCTAGACACAAACTCATCATTGTCCTCTTTATGATTCAGTTAGCTGGCCCCCACTGGCCACTCAAAGACTGAATCATTGGTATATCCTCATTAATAAGGCTATATCCAATCTGCTTCCTTTATTCTTAAGTAACTGCCTTCAAGTGAAAAGTGCTGGAAGCTACAATTTTCAATCTGTGACTCAGTTGCAAAACTTACTCTAACTAGAAAAGCACTCAGAGAGCGCAGACCTCCACCAAGGTGATCCGGATCGGTCCCAAAATTTCATCAGTTCTTCCATATCCCATTTCCAACAATTCCTGAAAATGTCATCCAAATCAGTTCAGAACTTTTCAAGTTATTTTGAACACAGACAAACAGACAAACAACAGACAGATAAACGCCGGCAAAAACATAACCTCCTTGGCGGAGGTAACTATCCTCTTGAAATGGGTACAAACAAAAAAAAGTTTCTTAACATGATACTGGACAGATGATACGGATTCTACCTGCTGTGTAAAAACTATCAAGACCATGTTGTTAAATTTCCCAAAGTCAAAATGAAATCTCTGATATGTAGACAAACATTTAACAGCATATGCAGCATATGAATCCAAAGGCTCCTCAGAACAAAGAAGCTTGTAAATGCTGCAATAATTTACCTGAAGATTTAGGAACATCTGTTGGTTTAATACACTGTTTTATAGCGTGGTGTAAACTCAGAACTGAAATGTCTCTACGGAGTGTATAACATGTGAGACAAGAGTTAGTGTGTGTTTGTCAGATCAGACTGCACAACAACTGTACAGTGAAGATAAAGGGTGAAGAGGTTTTTAGCAGACAGGAATCATGCATTGATTATGTAACACCACATCATTGCGAAGAAATGCAGGTAATGGCCTCCTTTAACACTCATTATTGTCTGCTCACTAACTGATGCTGAGACACATGTTAGGTCCCTCCAATGGACACAACAGCCCTGTAAGCCAATAAAAAATACGGTCAAAGGAATTGTTCCTCACTATGACATGGGTGGAAGTAATTAATTTCATTTACTCATGTTACTGTGGCTGTGTAGCTTTTTGGTGTTGAAGTTTGAATGTTTTCATTTTACTTTTTTAAATTAGATATGAGGGACCCATTGTGCTTTGTTGCATTTCAAATAGCTAATGTTACTGATTAAGAAAAATTAAATAGGTCATGTCGCAACAATTATATCTTGATTACTGATCCATTTTACTCCTAGTTAGTTTGGGTCAGGATATTTCAACCCATGGCTGAGTGTAGGCTGTTATAAAAAAAAAAAGACTACATGTCTTCTGCTTCTTCTGCCTTGCTTACAAACTTGCTTACGATAGCCATCATTCAGAGGGTAAAAATAAAAACTACCAGCTTAAAATTACAGCAAACCAACTTTTTACCACAACTTGTGCTTTGTTCAAAAACACATGCTGTAAAATTCAGTTTACCTCACATTCAATGCCTGTTTTACAACCAAAACTTTGGCTGTGGCTTAGACACCAAAGTGACGAATATACAAGCATGAAACGCAACAAATACTAATGACAGCGAGTAACAGCATAGCTGTTCAAAATAAGCAGGGTAACAAAGGGAGACAGATAAAGCTGGGGCGTTTAGGACATTTTAACTGAATTTCTCTGTTATAAAGTTAGAATCCAACAGATGAATAAAATGCTGGTATATTGCTTAATAAATGAATGGTACACATTCGTTTGAAAAGACTCCTGCAGTCTCTACCCACAGACTCAGAGCACCAAAAGCTCAGGACTGTTAAAAAGATAGCACAGGCTGAAGCCGTCATGAAAACAGCTGACAGTACACTGACACAACTGTACAAAAATTGGACATGGTGGACTTTAATTAACACTATATACACAAACTTTCTCACAGAAAGACAATTAAAACCCTTTTTCCTTAGAGACAGAGGTTCTCAAATGGTGTAGCAGGACGCACTGGTGTGCCTTGGAAAAATGTATACAACCATAAGTTGTCATGACAACAAGAAAACAGCTGGGAAATTAATCTGTAATTTATTCCATCTATTGGCGCATCAATTTCCATACCCAGTTGCAAATTCTGTAACTTTAAGGAAACCATCCTGAATCAGTAGGAGCCAGGTAACACCATATTTTACAGTTCCACTCATTCATTAGTTCATTCAATAACCTCATATTCATCTGTTAATTTCTACTTTTTGTTACAGAATTTATCAAATTTAACCAAATTTCAAATGAGCTGATGATTTTGTTAATCAAAGGAAATTAGTACCACAGTTGTTTGTCAATCATAAATAGGCATTAGGGACTAAACATAAACTTGCGCAGGCTGATATACTATAACACTCATGTAAGAAGCTATTATGGATATTATGGATATGAACATGGTGTACCTTGAGATTTTGGATAGCCTTTAGGTGTGTCTTACCCCAAAAAAGTTTGAAAACCACTAATCTACCAGATATGTGCATGTATTGTTTCTTCTTCAGTTGGGGCAACCTGCTGGATGTTGTTAGTTTTCATGAATATCATCTTATATTATTTTATCTTATCCTGTCCTACTTTCTCTTACCTTACAGTTCCTCTTAGATTAGTCATATTTCTCAGATGTGGGAGCTATTCCCTGCTTGGAAAAAAGTTCTTTAAGTGCTCTGAAGACAAAAAGAAACATCTCATCTCTGCCTGAGGCCAAACTAAGGAAAAGGGTCACTGTCAAAGGCAAAAGAAATGCTGGGATTTGGGGCAAAAGTCTGCCTTGAGAGTAAACACAGAGCAACAAATTACAAATCCTAATTGGTCCTGAGAGTTTAGCTCACTCCCTGTTCAATAGTACAGTGACAATGAACAATCTGCCTAGAAAAAGAAGGAATTAATTAAAGACAGTGTGAGAGGCTCCCCTAAAGTTCTGATTTAAAGTAAATAACATATCTGAGACCTAAGAATGGAAGTTGAACTGACTGTTTCAGAGAAAAGTTATTAATCTAACCTTCAGAGTATCAATGCCAAACATCCTCTAAAGACAAAGCCCTTTTTATCAGCTTAACTTGTTTAAATAAAGGAGAAGCTGACTGTGCAAAGCTCATGCTCTCCAAGTTTTCACATGCGGTATACTTCTTTACTACTTGTAAAAAAACCTAACCTAACATATATTAGGATTAGAAAAAAATGATTCATCTGACTTTTGGAGGGTTTGTACTGGAACAAATATATATGTACATATGTAGTCTTTGGCAGTACATAGGAAAACTTTTTGTGTATGGTGTGCATGGTTTAGACGCCTTTCTTTAACAATAACATATCATTATCAGCCATGTTTCTCATTTTTTGGATGTAAAACATGCATAATTCTTTCATTATGCATTTAAATACCGCAAATCTTGGATACATTGGGGGGAATTCTGCATATAACCTCTGGACCTAAAGAAGGATTGTCTTGTGTGTTTTCACCCTCTTCTGAGACAACATGAAAGTTGTGAGTGAACCAGCAATAACAGATTAAATGAGGGCTGGATGTGGGAAAAGATAAGCTCTCTGCTGCTGAGGTCAAATTGTGGGATCAACTTTGTCAACCTCATCAGGAACACTAAGCTCCACCAATTTGCACACACACATTTTTTACTATTTTTGTTGGATTTGGTTTATGTTTGCCTTAAACTGCTGCTTATCTTCCTTGGTGTCAAATGAAAATGATTAAGGTTTCTTATGTCTCTTATTTGAATAAAACAGAATATATAAATAAATTTATATTCCTACATTGTTTGCATGGTATTGGAAAAACCTACGGTGTGGTTACACTTTGCAATACACGTTTCTCCTGAACTCAGTGTTTCTAAAAAAGCAGGATGTTTTCAACCACATAGATAGCATTAATTAATCAATGGGCTAAAGGCTTGCTTGAACTCCATCAGACCTAGTCAAAAAGCATGACCATCAGACCTGGAGTTCTAAACAATTTGTTAACCTGCTGATTAAAGAGGCAAAACCTATACTAGAAGTCAACAGTAATCTGCTATCAATATTGTCATCTACTGAATTACATTGGGGAAAAAAGATGCAACATTTTTCTTCTGTGATATACAATCACTTTATCGGGCACACCTGTTCAACTGCTCATTAACACAAAGAGCAAATGAACCAATCACATGGCAGCAACTTTGTGCATTTAGGCATGTAGACATGGTGAAGACAACCTGCTAAAGTTACTGCTGACTGAGCATCAGAATGGGAACAAAAGGATGACTTTGAACATGGCATGGTCAATGATCACTGGGCTGTGTACTTTAGAATTTGCTTATTTATGGGGATTTTCATCAACGACCATCTTCAGGACTTACAGCGTATGGTCTTAAAAAAAAGAAAATATCCTGCAGTTCACTGGGTGGTTCAAGATGATGTCAAGGCAACAGATACTTAAACAACCACTCATTGCAAGCAAGGTATGCAGAGAACCATTTCTGAACACACGGAATCTTGAAGCAGATGGGCTACAGCAGCAGGACCCCACACCAGGTGCCACCCCTGTCAGCTAGGAAGCGGAAACTGAGGCTCCAGTTTTGACAGGCTCACTAGAATTGGGCAATGGGGAACTAGGAAAGCATTGCATGATCTGATGAATTTGACGTAAGCAACATAAAAGCATAGATTCACCCTGCCTTTTATCAGCGGTTCAGGCTGGTTGTGCTTTGGTGTGGGGGATATTCTCTCTCTTGGCACACTTTGGGTTTCCTTGTACCAGCTGATTATTCCTTAAACACCACACCCTAACTAAGTATTGTTTCTGGCCAGGTTCACCCCTTTCTGACCACAGCGTACCTATCTTGTAATAGCTACTTCCAGCAGGATAAAGCACCATGTCACAAAGCTTAAATTATGTCAAACTGGTTTCTTGAGCATGACAGGTTCAATACAATAGAGTACCTCTGAGATGTGGTGTAAGGGGAGATTAGTATCATGCACATGAAGCCAATCAATCTGCATCAACTGAGTCATGCTATCATATCAGTATGGACCAAAATCCCTGAGTGTTTTCAGCTAATTATTGAAGCTATGCCACCTAGAGCTGAGGCAGACAAAGGAGATCCAACCAGGTATTAGCAAGGTGTGGCTAATGAAGTGGCCGGTATATTGCTTTTTTTTTTTTTTGTTAAGAAAAGGAATCACAAGGGATATATGCAGGGCTAGTATTAATGTACAGTAATTGAAACTGTAATAAATGATTGATTATTATTATGTGACTTTCACGTCATCAACCATCAACCAAAAATGTTGAAATTTATGATAAGTCTACATGACGGTACCTCAAAGAGCCAATATTTTACCTTGGCAATGGTTAATGTAGTCATTTTTGATGAATGTTAAGATATGTCCAGGGTCACTAATGTTAAAAAAAAAAAAAAAAAAAAACTTCTAGTTTTTACAGAGTATCCCTGATCCAACTGTATTCTCTCTCGCTGAGAAACTCTGATTGGTTGATCTGTTATCATTGTGGTAACTGTTTGGTTGTGCGATCCATATATTATCAACAACTCTGTATTCGCTAATGCACTGGGCTTGCTATTGAGAGACAATAGGCTTAAACTGACAACAAAACAATGATGTCACACTGGTAGTTCTATTTAGGAGGGGCAGGGGGAGCAATATGTTATGTAAGAAATATGAGGAGGGGGAGGTCCTGATACTGAAGACCTTGGGCTCTAATTTCCTGGCACAACTCAGGGTGGCGCAGCCTGGCGCACCCCGCGCAGTAGTAGGCAATTTGGTAGACCGGCTGCGCCGAGATGGGTGTGACAGCGCACCAGGGGGAGGTGTCGAAAGATTCAGCGTGGCGCAGTGACAATTTCGTGCCAAAAAAACGCGCGGAAGGTGCGCTGAAAGCCCGCCAGCTCCAACCTGGTCTATTCTCGGCGCAGGCGAGGCACACTCGGGGCAGTGGTAATTTGGCTGACAGACACACAGTGCGCACACGTCACCAAAACCTCACAGGCAGGTATCCACCGTGTCAGGCACATTTCAATGCAATAGACAATTGCAGCAACCACTATTTAATGTAACCGTCTGAACCAGCACATACATTTGTATCTATATTAATTGTCCCGTCACATCTGATGTCAGATCAGAGACCTTTGTCATAACTAACGAGTTTACATCTCTCAGCCAACCACAAACAGCCACATCATCCGATATGGAGTATCCGGCTTCTCTCATCTCAGGTTGAGAAAAGAAAAAGAGAGAGACGCTCGCTGAATAAATGTAAGTCACTCGGTGACTTAAGGATTTACCTGTGATTGCCCATATTTCTCTCTTTTAATCTTTTTTCTTAACGTGATCTAAAGATGGAGTAGCCTACATTATTGCAAGGAGGATGAGGAGGAGATATATTTTCACCTAAGGCGCTGCTATTTGGCGATGACAGACCAGGAATGCAGGTGGATCACAAGCATGATGAATGGATTAGCCTGCTGCTGTGTTTAAATGTAATTATCACTTAATTTTGTACTCCTATTATGACACAGGAACAGATTACATCTGTCCCGTGAGGTGGTCCACACGGTGATGCGCATCGTGGCTCCGATGCGCGGCCCGGTTGCCACTGCACTCTCCCAGTTGCTGTAAAAGTGACAGTGGCTCTGACCTTCTTCGCCACTGAGGTGAAATTGTCACTGCGCCTCGCCCGCGGCGCATTTAAAGGCGAGGAGAGGCGTTCATTTGATTGGTGAAGATCACACTCGGCTGTGTTAAACCCACTCAAGTCTTATCTCCTCCCTCTCGGCTACGTGCGCCGGTAGGAGAGACTGAGGCGTGGGTGCGCCTGCCTGCGCCAGACTGCGCCGTGCACGAAACTTGCAAAATGCCCTGGACACAACCTGTTGGCGCGGCACAGGCGCGGCGCAGGGCAGGTGCGCACCGCCTGCGCCTGATCTACGAAATTAGAGCCCCTTGTCTTCTCCTATAGAAGTGCTCTATTATGTGGAGTAGACATGTTAAACACACTAAGAGGCATTTGAAACTCAAAAAGCACAATATGGGCTCTTTAAGGCTCCTTTCCCAAGTCTGCTCTAATTGGTCGACCAATGTGGTGATTGGTCGGTTCAGAGCAGCTCGGCACCATGTTGTCACCAACCCTGTATTTAATCTACAGTCAGTGTTCTATATTGAGCTTCCTACTCCCAGCCGAAGGACATCACACTGGTAGGTCTTCATGGGGGCTGAGGAAATGAGCCAAAGACCAGTTGCTGTGGGCTTCTGCATAGAAGTACTCTATCCCAGAGGAGACATTTTTAACACACTACAGGGCACATGAACTCCAAAATATGTAATACGGGCTGTTAAGAACAAAATAACTGCTAACACTGAGCTGCTTGAAACTTTCACATTCACTGTGCACTTGTAGCTTTAAAGTAAGAAGCCAAAGCAACACAGCCATGTCATTAACGGACCCCACATTCATGCAGAGCACTGACAAGTAGCAGGACAGGGACAGGGTACTGCTGATAGCAGATGTACCTGAGCATCTGCCTTGAGCATCTTGTCACTGTGTCTCTGACTGAAGCAGTGTACAACAGACTGCATGCTCAGTGTTCATTTCTCTGCTTCTGAGGCTGATTAATTGTGAGCCACAAAAACTTGATAACAGGCAGTTTTGGCATCCATTAAACAAACGGAAGTGGCGTCATGACGTGCTTCAGGTCACATGACAAATATCGCACAACCGGCGATGTGACTATTTCTGCCCCAAAATCGATTCTGACAACACCTCCATCACCAGTCAAAACACGTTTTTTTGGTCGCATGGCACTCACGAGTAAAACCATGCCATACAACCTCCCAGTCACAGATGTGTGAGAATAAAAGTATTTTAAAACTAGAAAAGCACTCTGAGAGCGCAGACCTTCCTTTATCTTATTTTAATTATCTGTCTGTTTGTAAAGTACTTTGTGCTACATTTTTTGTATGAAAAGTGCTTTATAAATAAAGTTTGATTGATTGATAAATTGTGATTTCCATCCAACATTATAGTCCTATATTGATTTTACATGCACATTGTGGAATGAAAAATATCAATCTGCAAGAAGTGTGATTATTATATATTATAGTGTGATAAATATTCAATATAGCAACCTAGTTAGTAGTGGGTCTTGTAACTTGTTGACTAAACCAGTTTGCTGCTGCTTGTACAGATGTTGGTGTTGTTCGCACCGTAGTGCTTCCAGTGGGCGATGTCACCAGCCTGTTGGTCGTAGCAAAACCACGGTGGTTCTGTGCATGGCGCGTCCACTCTATGTGTAATTTGGGGGTTAGGTTTTTACACTCACACACACGGACTTCTGCTGTGATGGACTATTTCCGTATTGACATTATCAGCAACCTTCTTTCAAGTGATTAACAGGCACGTCTGGAGGGACTGCGAGCGAGCGGAGCTGCTGCGTATGTTTCTATAACATTAATAAGCTCACAGAAATGTTACTAGTAGTTGTGAGTTGTAGAGGACTGGGATGTTTATTACAATTGTTGCTGCCTTAATTTATCTCAGAAACCAAGGCTCCAGGAATAGCGCCAGGCTTTCTCCATAGCGAATCTTTTCCTCCCCTCCGCTGTGTCTGTGAGCAGAACTCTACATGCACAGCTTTCAGTCCTGATCAGCTGTTCAGTGTGAGACAGCAGACAGAGTGGTGTGGACCACTTCTCCCCTGGCATTGTAAGGGAAGCTGGAAAATGTAGTGACATAGGCTTGAAAAACTAGACGTCAGTGTGCAAATAAACTACAATTCCCATAATGTCATAAACGACTGGGATTTGCTGTTATAAACTTTTTCTTTTTTTTTTTTTTATTTCAGTCTGGATCGGGTCAGCACCAAAATGTACTGGCTTCTTCCTTGGACCAAACCACACCTCTGGTAAAATTTTCATGTAAATCCATCCAGTAGTTTTTGCGTACTCTTGCTAACAGACAAACAAACAAACAAACAAACAAACAAACAGACCCTGGCAAAAACATAACCTCCTTGGCGGAGGTAACAATTATTCATCACAGAAAACAGCTCAGCCTGAGGCTTCCTCCTCTGCATGATTTCCTCAAAGACAGGTACAGTTTGGTACTATAAACCTGAATAAAGATGGCCATATGTCTTGCTCTTTCCCCCAAATAGGCAGTGGAAATGAAAATAATTGTGTATTGTTCCAAATCCAAATTGAATCAGACTGCTCTGTTGCAAAATATCATAGTAAAATAAAGCCAAGAGGAAACACACCAGACAAAACAGCACAACTTTCTCCTCATGCCATAGAGGTGGTAGTGTTTACAATGATAGACATTTTTTAGCTAAGCAACCAGATACACACATATTTGTGTTCATATAAAAAGTTTCTCCTTGGATCAGTTCAATCCTGCCTATGTTCTCTTCTGCAGAAATCGAGGAGTACATATGCCTTACACTCTTGTGCAATTTATCACCTAAATATGCCCAGAGTCCGAACTGAATTGGGAAATGTGCTTCTTGTTATGCTGCCTCCATGGCTTGGAACACTGTACAGACAGAACTGAAAATGTCATAACTGGTTTCAGTAAAAGCTTTTCGTTCCATTTTACGCTCTAGGCAGTGAGAATGCTTGTGTTTCTAATTGTTACTGTCCTCAAAACTGTTGCACTTCCATCGTCACATTGTTGAACTTTTTCCATATTTATTGTTTATTATTTATTGCCTAAATCTTTTCTTGAATTTATAGTAATTATGACGTGTGCTGCTGACTTCTTGGCCAGGCCACCCTTGTGAATGAGATCCTGATCTTAATGGCCCTTATCTGGTTAAATAAAATAAACAATAAAAATATAATTGTGGTAGTGAAGCATAAACATTCAATTCATGCCACACAAATGTAAGATCCAGCTAAGAGCAATGATCCCTTTCAACTATATTAGTGTCAATACTCCTGTGAGAGAAGGGGGGCTGTTTCGTCCATGTTTAATCTACACAAACACTGAGCTATTGCCTGATAAAGACTAAGCAGCTACAACCTGTGTTACAAAATAAAACAAATGTTGAAGTTCAAAAGACTCCTTTTATCCGCTCTTGATGACAACTGTGTTGTGCCCCATTAACAACCATAATGTTATGATTATGCTTACTGTATGTAGATTCACTGGGTTACTGCTTTAGCAGCAGGCCTGGAGTGAGCTTGGCAGCACACACTAAGGACTTTGCTGTGTCTTTTACATAAGCCCTCATTAGCTTCAGTTGGCATCAGTCTAGGGCAGGGATTTTCAACTACAGTTGAACAAGGGCCAATTTTGTTCTTGACAGACAATATGTGGGCCAGATTAAAAAGTAACCAAAATAACAGGCATTGCCCACATTTGTATTTTTCTGAGTTGTATCTAAGTTATTTCTCTGCCGTTAAAAGTGGAACTAGTCACTACCACCCATCAGCTGCCAGCCACATGGAGCAATTGAGACATTTTGGTAACTTTTTCTGCTGTCATGTTTTCCATTACTCCAATATGCTTGTTCCCACAGTTTGCTATTGGCCAATACTTGCTCACAGATGAGTTAGTGTAAAACATTTTTAACAACAAAACGATTCCCTTAAAACCACAAAAAACATTCTCCCCCTCACACTTTCTGAATTTGATAATACTCAAAAGGGAAAATGTGCGGGCTTTCAGCAGCCATCGGAGGCATAAACAAGGGGAGTCCAAACAAAATCACACAAATCACTACAAACATAACAGCAGTGTACTAAATTGGGGAAGCTTAGGTAGCAGTTTGACATTAAATACATCACCTAAGGGACGACATTAGATAAGGGGGTCACTGGCATTAGAATAAGGCTATATTCTTTGGCTGGCAGAGAAGTCATACTAAAATCTCTTTGCTTGCTTCTGTCAACTGTTGATACAGATTTTCTTTCAGATATCATTTCCATCATGGCTTCCCCCATTATGTCACCAGATTATCACTGTGATAGCACACATTCAGACAGCATGTTCACACTCTTGTACTTATAATGAGCAGATTAAAGTGAACGGTTCACTTCACATCTGTGTATTTAGACCATGGGATGAAACCCTTGCAAAGACATGAGGGGAATGCACAAATCTGACAAGCTCTGATCTGATCTGCTTTGAACCTATGAATCTAAATCCATGAGACAGCGGCCCATTTGCAAAACAAGCATGTACTTTCATCTTCACATTTTATTCCAGATAACTGTATTTTTTCACATACTTCACCATTCCATCTTTAGCTTTGGTTTAATTCATGGCAGGGGAATGTTATTATCTAATTCACAGTCAAGTTTAATATCCAATTCACTGATAATGCCGTATTATACAATTTAATTTGACCCTTGCTTGAAATCACACAGGTCTCACATGTAGATGGTGACTGATGAATGCAGCTCTATACTTTTAAACTGAGATAGATATACAATAACCAATTCTAAGTCACAAATAAGTAAAAACATACAAAATCATACTTTAGAGCATGTAACCCTAACTCCAAAAAGACAAAAACTATATGGATAGGCTTAAATATGATCATGATAAGGTAACTGCAGATAGTCTCCACATCTGCTAAATATTTTAGATAAAAAAAAAAAAATACAGCACTGTTTTGTGTTAAGATAAAAATCCCACTTTGTTATTTGTTTTTTCCTGACCTGCTTTCCCTTACTCCCCACTCTGTCAGTCTCTCGCCAAACACATGAAGACATACAGACAAAGTCCTTCTCTTCATATACACACCAGCTTTCCCCTCCTTTTACTGTCTCCCACTCTCGGTGGGTCTGCATGAGACTTTGAGCAGTCCGTCAACAGTTTGTTGCATTAAACCATCCTTTGGCAAAACTTGACTTTTTCAGTTTTCACATGCAGACTGGTTTTATAACAGCTGAAGAGCCTGATGTCGATGTTTTTTGATTGTACTGAAATCACAAAGCACAGTGATCAGCAGCATGTTATAGCATTACAAGTGTTCTGGGTATGGGAAGGGGCGCCACACAGCCAATGTGATCTGACAGAAGTTCATTCCAAGTTTTAAGTCTGCATAAAAAATGAGCTGCCTGGTTCATGAAGATTTGCTCATGTTGAAAACACCAGTTATATATTCAGCTTTTGCAATAGCCCTCAACAAGATCCACAAATGATAACCAAAGTGGAATATTATTTTGATTAGTTGTATGTTGTGCAACAAACCATCAGACAGCTGTATTAAGATCAGATTCAAAAATATATACCCTATTGATTACAGTGCATTGTTTACTGTGGGGCTCCTTTGTTGTCCCCTTCATACTCTTTAATTGTCTTCACTAGGGCTGTTGCAATATACCAGAGCTCATATCAATAATTCTTTAAAAAGAATAACGGATCATATTATGCTAAAACATATCAGCAGGAGTGCATGACCCTTGTTAGAATCTAAGTAATTATTTTTTTGGCCCTGAGAATTGAGATCAAGACCCTCTTACATGGTTCACACATGCTGTATATACAGCATTTATTCATTTATTTATATATTCAGTTCAGTTCAGTTTATTTAGCGTGCCAAAAGGGCAATTTGGTTTGCAGAAAGATTTAAAAAAAACACAGAGCACAGCCATTCACAGGGCACAAACACACAGTTTCACATAAACCCTAAGTTAGTTACAAATAATAATAAATTATATTTTTAATGCACTTTCCACTTTAAAGAAAATCTTAAAGTGCTACAGGGTTAAAAACAGATAAAACAACCCAACAATAAGTCAATTACATGGACCTGTTCAGTCATATTCAAGCTAAAGTCTCCACAGGGAGAGTCACTGTGAGCGCATTAAAAATTGCATTAAAAAATAACATAGCAAGGAGTAATTGCAAGTTATTATGTAGTCACATGGTAGCCAATGTAAAAGTCAAAAAGAAACAGCAGGTGCACATCTGTTGGCATTTAGGGCCTGGACAGAGACTGACACAAAGGGGAGTTTACAGTTGTTTGTTGCTGAGGGAGTGATAAAGCCCCGACCAGAGGGGCACAACTTGTACTCAGGGCACAGAGGATTGGAGGATGAATTTATATATTATACACTGTAACAAGTCAGCACTGGCACTGTTTTGTGACATTGTCAGAACTATTTTCTTTTCATTGCAAATTAAACTGATCAGTTTTTTTTCCCAGATGCAGATGTCACTCGCACAGGCAGCCCAGATTCACTGACCCTCTCATTGGCTTAATTATCAACACCGTGTGCACGTGCACAAAAGATGGAACTATGAGAGGGACAGCAATGTGCTGTTTGTCTGTCCAGTAAGCCCACAGACTGAGGTGAGGGAAGGAGAGGTGAGCACAGGTTGTGTTATGATGCTTGAGGTGGATTAAAGATTTTTGGTGTTACCTTGCATTGATGTGACAATGCTAGAGCATTGTGGGCACTACTCTACAGTGGGTGGTTACTACAGCAACCTTGACTTGCCGTGGAGCTCCATAGATGAAGATTTTTAGAAACTGTTTTCTTTGTATTAGCCATGTGTCCTAGCCGAGCATGTAACAGTATGGCTCTTAAAACAGCTGTTCACCCAGGGCCATCGTCATATCTCCAAATGTCTCCAAAATCACCATACAGCTAGAGATAGCATGATGCTTGATGGCTGCCACGTGTCCCCAGCATCAATTCAGTGCATTGGCTGTGCAAGTTGCCCGAATTTAACATGAAGCAATGTGAGCTGCAGTCTACACATGACCAGCTGGATCATTGTAGAGGCAGGAGTGATATGATTCAACACAGCTGCAGAAACGACTGGTTTTAAACAAAAACTGATTAATGAAGTCCACAATATCAATATCTAAATAATGTGTGAAACTGTACTGATATAAACATGAAAGATGATGACAGATTAGGCCGTGTAAACTGGCGACTTTGTGTTATGCTTGAGTTAACACCATGGTCAACTTCGTCCATAGGTGTATTTGTGGTGGCTTAGTTTCTATTGCTTAATATTCTTAAAGATAGACAACCAGTTAGTAGTTTTGATACAATAACACTTCACAGTAAGGCATTGAAGGGTACACCACTCTGTTTTTACTAGTGCTTTAACTACAATATCTATCAGCACAGTCAGCCAAAGTCATCAGGAAACACAGTCACTCATTAGGCCATAACAATGAGACACTTATGATGGTACATGGCAGAAAATATTGTAGAAATTGGATCATCAGCATCATCTGCATCATTGCAGATGATGCTGATGGCTAGGCCTGACTTCTGGCCATCAGTTGCTAACAAATACTTGACAATGACCTAGACAATTGGTATTTACCTTTACTTTGCTCTTAGAATTATGGTTGTGTTTGCAGTTTACCTCTAACTCACAGGTAGTTACATACATCAAGAGGTCACTTTATGTCCTCCAGTGGAATCCTCCAATAACATCCACAGGGAAGTGTATAATCAAAACATGATGCCAATGGATACAAACATGAATGCAAGAACCAACGACAAGTATATCTCCGGTTCAACACTCTTGTTCTTCACATGTTAATAAAAACTGATCCCTTTTGACCTTTTAACACCTTGAAAACATAAAACAATGAGGACAGACCACGGGGGTATTCCACGAAGCTGGCTTAGCTCAAAGCCTGGCTCATTTCGGTTAGCTTAGCTAACTTTAGTGAGAGTTTGGTTCCACTAACGAGGCTTAGGGCTAGCGTGGCTTGGTAACCATGGTAAATCAGCCAGAGCAACAAGCCTGGTCCCGGGCAGGCCTACGGTCAAGCTTACCTTAGCTGCATCTCAGAGAAGGTCCGACGGGCTTCTGAAAGATGCCTTGTGAACCGCATGTCTCACATTAAATTCATCTTCATCTGTAATGAATGATGTTCTTGTTTGGAAACATAAATTGAGACCTGTTTTAAACAACACCGGAATAACCGTGAATCAAGACATGTCAGATACTACACTATTTGCTGCCCATACAAGAAAGTAAGTGGGTGAGTGCTTAGAGTGCAGGGTGATGAGTTGCAATAAGTTGTGCTTTTCACTGCGCCGTGGGTTCAATCCCACCAGCGGTACTGTTTTAAAATATCTGATT
Organism: Cetoscarus ocellatus; assembly: GCA_037902135.1. Lineage (NCBI taxonomy): Eukaryota > Metazoa > Chordata > Actinopteri > Labriformes > Labridae > Cetoscarus > Cetoscarus ocellatus. The sequence continues at coordinate 1,169,929 of JBAMNC010000292.1, read as the reverse complement.
TTCTTTCTTCTGTCACCCTCAAAGTGCAGTCAACACATAACAGAATAAAGGCACAAATTGTCTTTAAAAAAAAATAGAAGGTGACAACATAATTTTCCATAAAAAATACCTTCCTTTTGTTTAAAAAAAAAAAAAAGTGCAAATATATTATTTAATCTCTATATTAAACAGTATTTTGTGCCCTTCCCTTGTAGTGGAGTTAGACTGTGTTAGGGTGATAGGCCACCACCGCAAATGAATGAAAGTGTAAACACTGACATAAAAAAGATACAAACTTCAATCCCATTACATTAACATGTCTTACACTGATTTCCCTAAACAAAGACAAAGACAGCAATATTTTCAGGTTAGTTAAATGTTAAAAAAGAAGAACACAGAAGAATGTCATTACTCAAATTTAAGGATATTACTTTGATAAAACTGTTAAGATATTTTTTTTTTTACAGCCCAGTGTATTGAATGCAGATAGGCCAGTGTACATTAAGAACACATTGTACAAAAAGAGCACATTGGCATTTACTTAAAAAAAAAAAGCCACAAATTCTCGACTCTTCTGACAGTCCGTACTGTATATTACCACCACAAAGCATTCCTGAGTGACAGGATGAATGAGCCAGTTACACTGACACTGAAACCTCACAGACCAGAGGACGTTTGTGTCAAAAAGCAGAGGACACACTCCCTGGCTCCCTGGGACAAATTTAAAGTAAAACAGCTCTGCGTGTGGGACAAAAATAGTTGTTCTCATTCGACATGGTTACAATATGGCAGGGATGAAGTTATGGTTTAATTTGCATTAACGGTTTTACAAAATGGGCCTGGGTGTCTTTTCCTGTGACCAGAATGTATGGTGATCTTCTTTGTGCTGTGCCCTGATAAAACAATATGAACATCTGACATAAACACATAACAGATGTCGAACTGTGTTCCTAGTAAAGTGAATGCTTTCCCAAAATTCAAACTCAATCGCTGGTATGTGGCTTGAAAAACATTGTGTCTGCTATTCCTCCAGCTATTATGTTTGAAACGCTGATCTTTGATTCTCAGAAACCTAATAAAAATAATACAATGAACAATTATTTATCCTGTAGATTTCAAAGAAGAAAGGGAAAATTTACTTTTGTGGCCTTTATCTGTCCAGAGTTTGATGCAGTGCAATGTTTTTGGCTTGTATCTGAAAGAAAAAGTATTTTTCAACTAGAGAACCAGATAAGAGAAATCAAATAGGCAGGCCAGAGTTATGACCAAATACCAAAATCTGTTAAGTAAATAACAAGAAGTCAGCCTGCAGTTACATGGGTCCACCAGAGGGAATGAGATCTGACACTCTAACCCCATTCACACCCTGAAGTTATCCTGACGTTACCCAGGTGAGCCATATGTGTGAGCACAAACAAGCGTTGCTGCAGGTGAAGTTTATCTGATTGCAAGGAGAACAACACAAACTCAACAACTGAAAGTGTTGTTTTCACTGCACATCGTCAAAGACCTGGTGAACATCTGCTCTTTAATGATCACTACCAGATCTCATCCAAAAAGCTCCTGTTAGATACAGAGCTAAAACACTGCAGATTCTTTCTCTGGTGTAATTGTGTTGCACATACTGACGGTACTTTATACTCAATTTAGAGACATTGCTCCTCTCAGCTTTTTGTTGATGGTGTTGATAGGCTTTCTAACATGTATCAATAAAGGTAGGATATAAACTGTGATCACAAAGTAAAGCTCTGCTGCTTCATCCACTATCATTATAAAGCGAAGTGGACCGTCCTCTATGCACGACCAGTAACTGATGAGCTGAGGAGGGCTGATGTCTCGATGAAGAGAAGAGCCGCAGGTGTGTGGAACGAAGCTGGATGATGCTGAGCCTCATGGAGAAATGTTTGGAACTGATGAAAGACCACACTCTACCCCAGTTTCTGTTTCTTATTAGTTTATGTTGAGTTTTGTCATGTGCTTCTGTCATGAATTAAATGAACTGTCATCCCATTCACTGTGAGAGGAGACGTTGAAATGAAGCAGAGCAAGCTGGCGGAGTTGTCGTCACATAGCACCGGTGTAACTGTCTGTGTTGCCGCTTAATGAGTGATTGTTTTAACCGATTACATTTAGCTGACTGTGTTGATGTTTCAGTTAAAGAACTACTGAAAATCGAGTGTACTCCTCAGTGCTTCATCATAAAGTTAATGTATTTGTTTATTTATTTTTATCATTTTACAAAAGAACAAATTAGTATATAATATTTAAGACAATACAGCCAGAGAAACTGAGCTGAAACACACAAAGCCATGGACAAAGTCAACTGAAAGTCAGCAACTTACACGGTCACTGGTTAAACTGATACACCAAACCTATTCCCAAATTATTCCCCCACTTTGTTCAGGAGCATTTATCAGTCATTGGCTGGATTAACAGTCTTGTTTGCAGTCTTTAAAAAACATTATTGAGATTTACACTGCAGCTCACGTCTGCATTGTATTAATATGCACAACCAGCACCCTGAACTGATGCAAGGGGTGCATGGGGGCCATCATGGGTATGCTTTGCCAACAGAAAGTATGATGTGGAGGAGACCCAAAAATAATAAAACATCTCCATAGTTGATCAGAGGCTTTCAGGTGGCACCAGCAACACTTCTTGTAGCATAGAAAGACATGCATCTTTGAATTTACTGATGATAATGAATGACAGTTTGGATCTACAGATGTATTATTGGGCATTTTTTAATATTTTGAGGATAAAATAAATGACAGTTCAACACCAATGAGGATCTGCATTTCTGTGAATGTAGTAAAAGTAAATTGTGCAAACTGAGAGCCAGAGCATGTTTGTGAATGTTGATAGAAATGCAACATTTTACAAGCCAGAGTTTCAGAACTGTCTTTTCTAATTAATGTTTGAGTGTAGTTATTCTAAGTTTCTCTCCCACCAAAGAGGGTCTGACTAAGTGTTTTACAAAGTTTTTTATATTTGAAAAGATTTACTTTATAGTCCACAAACAAGAACTGGTCAGTAGCTAAACAACCTGCACAAAAATACCTAAAACAAAACGAAGACTGAACTCAAATGAATATTAATTAGTTAATGTTTGTTTCTCTCAATCTTAATACAAGTTGGACAGAATCTAAACTGTTCTTTCAGGGCATAAAAAGGGCACAGAGCTTTATCATTTTTGCCTTCACTCAGGTTCATATACTCAGTTTTGATGAGGTGTCAATTACTAATGTTAGAATATGCCAGTTTTCACATACGTTCCCCTGATCTACCTCTATTCTCACTCTGTCTGTGTTGGAGCTTCTGTCACTTTAAGGCACCCTTTACCATGAAGACTAAGTCTTTTCTGATTAGTGCTTATTTATTCATTCTTTGTTTAAATTGGATCCCCATTACTTGTCACCTCAGTAACACCCATTCTTCCTGGGGTCCATCCTGGGGTTTCATAGTTCATTGCTAGTTTTTTTTAATAGCTCTTCATTCTTTCAAAAGTCGATGTTCTGCAATGAGCTTGCATCTCTGAGCCAATGGGCTTAAACTTCTGATGTAACAGTGGCATGACATCTGATGTCTATTCTGGGGGGATCAGTTGTTTCAGGCAGTTACTGGTGCTGTACAATAAAGAAGAGGGGGAAGAAAGGGGGCGTTGCTAGGTATAAAGCTCTACTGGGACACAGGCCCCCATATCCTACCTGTCAACAGGTTTGTTTATGCTCAACTAGCAATTCCAAGAGTGGTATTGGGTGGTAGATGTAAATTACACCATACGTTACCTAATCAGAATTTCTTTGCTCACCATAAACACTGGTCTGATCACCACTACAGCAGCTTTACAAGAACTAACAGCTCAGTACAAGTTCTAAAATTATAGGAAATACTGAATAACCAAACTATTCTTCAAAAATATGTTTTTAACAAAATGTCAACAAGCAGCAACAAAACAAAATCTGAATCTGTCACAGTCCATCACATTCTTCTTGCAATCCATCAAGATGGTAAAAGATTCCCTGTTAGAGGGCCCTTCAGATTATTTAAGAAGGGAGAAACCTAGTGAGATCACGACAAGGAACATCCTAACACTGAGTACTTAGAAGGGGAATAGGATCAGCCATGTCCATCCAGTCACTCTGCATGGCTGCCAATACGGAACAAAGGCCTGCATGCAACTCACATTAGAGACGTCAAGACTATTGTTAGAACTTTTCATGTCATATGACTCCAAGAGAATGAAACTTAAATTGTGAGCACAAGCAAGAAGACTCTTACATATTTACTCATTCATCCATTTCATCCCACAACACTCCCTCTCCTCCTGCACTGGTGCTCCACTGGGGGCTTTCACTTACTAAAGTACTAAACCAACCAAATTCTGCCCTGATCTTGTTTGACCAATCATCCTGCTGCTGCCATACTTTGAAATCTGTTCTCTCCTCTCCTGCAGTCACTTTGTTGTTTCAGTGTGATCACGGAAACCCTCCTCCACCCCCTGATACCTCCAATTCAACTCATCAGTGTCCCGGCCCAGCTCCTCAGAGGAATATTTCCCATCTCATCTAGCATCCCTGCATCACCACCAACAGTGGCGAGGCTCCACAAGAGCTATATCTATATCCGATCCTGCTGTTAGCCTCACTACCCATTTAAGTACATGAAGACTTTATAATGTCACAAAAGATAAATTACCAATATTTCCAAGCTTGTGAAATAAAAAATATCCACTCACATTCTCCTAATTTAAGTTATGGCACTGTTGAGCTGAAAGGTGAGACGATCCCCATGAAGCATTTGATGTTCTTACCCTCACTGAAGTCGTCAGATCCAAAGAGAAATCTCAGATTCCAAATAAATACATATACAATCAGAGATGCTGGCAGTTCATGCTTCCATGTACACCATCTCTGGAAAACTTCCACATTGGTTTCAGACACTTCAATTAGCGAAGCATCAGACCAGCATGGGAGCAAAGACAGAAGCTGTAGTCAGAAGAGGGTGGGACTGGTGTATTCCCTGCCTCCCCACATATAACAGGCCAAGACCCTCTGATACCATTGATAAGCAACTGATGCCATTGGGGATGAGGGTGCCTGTGTTGTGACATGGATGTGCTAATTGTCTTATCAAATTTAGAAAAGTTAGCATTGATGATGACCCAGTCCATTTATATTCCTACATTTTTTGATATTATTATGTCATATATTATATTATTTGATATTTTCTTTCGGTGGATTAGGGGCCAAATCAGCATCGGTGGGACACCCCTCCTCTTCTTTCAGCTTACGCTAGTGAGTGAACGCCGCGCCAGTGTTTATCCCTGTCTGGGCATTTAGCTTGTTACTCTCCTGCTTTCTTTTTTTTGTCTCCTCCGATAAAATTTTCCTTTTCCTCTGGTTTTCTGCTGCTTCTGCCATGATGACTATTCTACAGTTAGCTTTCTTCTTCTTCTTCTTTTAATTTCCGGGAGACTAGGCGCAGCTAAGGCATATTGCTGCCCTCCACAGGACTTTAGCGCTGATTAGTCAGCGTATAAGTTTAGCTTTCGCCTCGACTTCCGTCTTTTAAACGAATCAGGAAGGAGGGGGAAGTGACATATGCTGTAAAGCGGTCAAAGCAGTAAAAATTTGTAGTTTTTTAGTGTGGAAGTGTTCCTACCATCCACCTCGAGGTTACATAGTGCCAGTGAAGGCGATACAAACCCCCTCAGACCATCACAGAGGTGTCATTCGACCTGTTGTAAGGTGATGTACCATCACAATGACTCTAGAAATATTATATTAGGGTTGAAAAACAACATAGTGCTGCTTTAATGTTATCAATCAGTACTGTATATCATGCTGGAAAGCCTGTATTGTTGCCTTAACAATAAGGTACAACTTATAAGGATCATGCATATGTGGAATCAACAACACAGCTAAACATGTAGGTGTTGCCCAAACATGTGCCCTGCAACTGGAAACTGGTGTTCCGGTATGCAGAGTGGCAGCATTATTTGGTGTCAGCCCTGGAACCATCTCAAACTTAGGACAAAGTTTTATGAGAACAGTTGAGTCAAAGACAGACTGGGAAGGGGGAGTCCAAGGAAGACAACACCCCAAGAGCACTGGTTCTTCAACTTCGCTCTACTGAGGAACAGGAGGCTTTCCTCCAGAGAGAAGCAGGAACTTTGGCACTTTTTTAGGGGGGAGCTACCCACGAGCTTAGCTGTGCTGCTCATTTCATGAATGCATGATCCTTAGAAGTTGTACCTTATTGTGAAGGCAACTATACAGGCTTTCTGAGGATATAAAATACAATACCAATTAGTATTATTAACAGGGAACAATGTGATATATATATATATGTATATATATATATATATATATATATATATATTTATATATATATATATATATATATATACACACATATATATATACATATATATATTACATAATTGTTGAAGACAGACACAATCTCTTATGCCTGTTTCTTAAGTTCTTTTTAGTTTTGACTTACAGCTGTTTCAGACTGAATTCACCTTAGCCATACAATGACTGTGGAGTATGTTTTCATTTTGGCAAGCACATTATCTGGTCAGAGCTTCCAGATCATCCATATGTGAAGCATGTGTTAAAAATCCTGAGAATATGAGGCTCACCTAGTTTTAGAGACAGCCACATACTTACGGTATTTCATCCAAAGCAGATAAAAGTACATAATATGTCTGCATCAGTACAATTTGTCACAGACGAGACAGAGGCAGTCATATTACACTTCCTGTTTGTACCTTTCACAGTAGAAGCTCAGTTTGCCATTTCTTTAGAGAAATTCTCCTTGTTGGTACAGAATGCTTTTATTCTAAAGTTTTCTGAATCAGTTTTTCAATAAATCAAGTCACTTGGGGGGAGATTTGTTGCAGTGGGTTTGACTTGTTAGATAAGAAGTTTCCATAGGCGCAAATCCTGGGGGGGGGGCGCAAGGGACGTGCCCCCCTTCCACAAAGTTGTCCCCCCCCAAAAAATCCGGTTCAAATAAGATTTTTCTAGTAGTACAGTAATGTGTTTTGACGGTACAATACAAGTAACGCTACTTAAAAACACATCGTCAGACAATTTTAACTGTTAAAGATTACAACCCCCCTCCCATCACAATGGTTTGGTCCAAACTGTTTCTCCCGCTGGCCGGCGTAGCTGCTGCTGCAGAGCAGTGTACACACAGAGGCAGGCTGACAAAGCGGTGGTGATCGGACAAAGTAAGTGTATTAAAACACAGAATGGTTGATAAGTTGTTTATCACTCCACTTGTTCAACAAGCACAACATGAAAAGCAAAATTTCAACTCCTGTGTTCGAAGTCTGCCGGCATGTTTTAAATTAACACAGCACGCAGCTAATAGGGTGTTTATTTTTAAGCTAAAACGAAATTTGTACTGTATGTAGCACATCTTTTCATCTTAGTTTGTAATGAATCTGTGAATTGTCCAGAGTTTTTCTCTGCTGCTGGCTGCAAACAGCCTCTCCTCTCTGCCTGATGCCACAGACTGTGACAGTCAGAGAGGACAGACATCCTCATCCTCTCATATATGACACCAATATCACACTATATTAGAATTCTCTTTAAACATTTATTTACTTTACTTCTATTCTAGATTTATTTATTTAAAAAGAAAGTAGTTATAACTTGGACTTAGATGTTCACTTGAACACATCCAGTTTCTGATTACGTTCTGACTGTTAATTTCCACTCCTTATATTCCTCCAATTAAAACACTGGATATTTAGTTTATAGAGTTGTGGACTTGCAGCCTACACATTCAGGCCGAAACATTTTTCATTGATTGATTGATTGATGTAGTTTGGTTATTCATTAAAGTTTTTGTCTCCTAGTTTTAGAACTTTTATTGAGCTCTCAGTTCTTGTAAAGCTGCTGTAGTGGTGATAAGACTAGTGTTAATGGTGAGATAAGAAATTCTGTTACATCACATATGGTGTAGTTCACACCTTCCAACCAATACAACTCTTGGAATTGCTGGTTGAGCATAAACACACCTGTAGACAGGTAGGATATGGACTAACAAGGAACAATGACTTAAAGTTATTGTTTAATATAACTATGCAAGACATTTGAGAAAGTATCAAAACAACACAGCAAAAATATAGCATTTATTTTAATGTCCCCCCCAAGAATTACTCTCTGAAATTTTACTGTTAATTGTCCCCCCCAACAATGAAGAAGGATTTTCGCCACTGCAAGTTTCTCCCCCAAAGAAGAAGAACAGTTTCAGTCACAGATGTGTTATAATACAGGTTAAAAAACAAAGGTTAGCCACATATATGCTGCTAATATTGCTCGGTATAGGGTTAAAATAAACCTTAGGCATATTCACAGACGCCCAAGTTTGGGCTGTTAGAAGCCCAAAGATGCAGTGCATCCAACTGATCTGTGGAAAGTAGCTAAATAACCAAGACCCCAGCACCATACATGGCTTAAAAAAAGATGTAAAGTAATGCCTATAACTTATCTGTAGTTCTCAAATATTGTGTCTTCATATTATTTCACGTTAACAGAGCTTTTTTTTACTGTACATGGCAAACTATTCCATTTTTTAATCCAGGACAAACAACAAAAATCTCAGGATGATTCACAGCAATGAAGACAACCTCACAAACACAAATATACACACAAAAATAAACTTGTGGACATCTCTTACCCAGAAGGCCTCCCAGCAGGTAGGCTGAGGTGGAAGGTTGAACCATGCTCCTCAGTTTAAGTCCTCAGTGCTTTAACCTCAGCACAGTGTGTAAGAACACACACACAGGGCCGACCACACACACTCTCTCACAATCCTGTGACCCTGCTGTCAGTAACTCTTCAGTGTTTGTGCTCAGAAGGACGCACATGTGTCGACACTCTCCAGGACCTCACCGCATGGTTAAGCATTTCTGAAACATGCTGGCAGACAGGCTGTGATTTTTATGATTCCTTTTCTTCTGTTGTCTTCTGTTGACAGCCTGTAAAAATAAAAAACAAACATTTAGGGTGGCAGAATGCAAAACCGACAGACAATAACACATTCAGAGGGACAAAAGCTGAATGTCATTCTGTAAACAACATGGGAGAAGCCTGCAGTGAGAAGTCTGTAAAACTTCTGTTTTTTGCTTTCTTTTTACTTTGCTTTTTCAAATTTACAAAGAAATGTTAATGAAAGAAACCTTTCAAAATTTACTGCATCGCTGAATTTTTTGTACCAGGAAATGATGGTTAGAGCATGATTTTGTAACCAGATGACACCAGCATGGGCAAAATGTCTACAGGATAAACAAAAAGCAAAAAAAAAACTTTCTGGGGAGTTCAGCTGAGTCAGCTTTTCCCAAAGTTAGGGTCTCGAATTCTGACCCACAAAGAAGTTTTTTAGGCTATTTGTTTTGTTAGGTCATGCTTTGCAACAGTGAAATCACCATAAGCGACTGTGAGGAGATGTTATTCCCACTCTCTCCCTTATTCTTACGAAACCCTCCACAGTCACACCAGCACGGACCTGCTGGTTTGACAGAGCGAGGGAGAGATAGGTGTGCAGGACTTTGAAGCCTCACCTGAAACACCAGATGGACTATTTTGCATATAAATTGGTTATATGTGCTTCATTCTAGAGACAGCGTTTGGGGGTCCTTTCAAAAAGAAATGTAATAAATGTTTGTCACATGGATTAACAGGCCAATCAGAGACTTTCCGCCTTCTCTTGATTTTAGCAGAAACAAAACATACTTGTATCTACCAAGTCATTCTCCTTAAGGGACTTTGAATGGCCCAGTTATTTTCTAATCCAAAAAAGTGTGTTTCAGCTTTAAGCTTCAAATAAAAAAAAGGCTCACACACTCCAGGGCTCCAAGCTTCAAATAATTTATTACACAAAGTGACATTTCAAGCTGCTGCTCTTCATTAGACTTCACTTGTCTCCTTTTCATCAGTCTGATGAAAAGCAGCCACTCCACCTTGGACCCCTGCAGAGTGGAAGCATTATTTTATCAATTCCTGGGCTTTTTTAACACAGCACCTGCACTGTATTTCTTTTTGAGAGCTCCATGTCAGGAGTAGGGGGCTCACAATTATAAACAGGTTTTGACAAGTAAAAGGATTTTTCCCCTCTTTAATAAGACATGGTGGCTATTTAAAGATACGATATTGGAAAATAAGGATGTGCCTTGTTCTTACTAAATTTCCCTCACGTGACTTTGATAAAGCTTTCTCCTTTTCCTGCCTTTGAGCACTCAAAGCTGCTTGAGTAGCAAACAAAGATGCACTTCCGTTTGCACCCAAGGGTGTGTTTGTCTAAAATGTGAAGTGGTCAGATGGAAAGCTTGAGGGTGCAGAAAATGACAGGATAAACATTTTTGTAAAGTTTTATAAAGCCCTTTGAAGCATTCTTGAGATATTTTTCTCACAAAGATGGCTACAGCAGCACACAGACAACTTGGATACACGAGTCCTCCGGCCCAGACTAGCCCCGATCCAGAGGCTTAAAAATAACATGGCACAGACTCTTCACGCAGGTATATAACTATATATGTCTGATTGATCAATTACCTTAATGATTATTCGATTTTCCAATTTTTCTCTTAACAAATTCACAGACCTTTTCATTAGTTTTTAGCAGGAAGTATACTGGAGCTGGTTTAATTGATAAATGTGATTTTTGGTCCATGAGTAAACAGTCTGTGTCTGACAGCTGATTCTCAGTCTCCAGGCCCTGATTGTAGGGGTTGGAGGTTGAATCTTTCTTACCATATAAAAGAATTTTAGATTTCGGAGGGGCGAGAAAACCTTTAAGTAATACAATTTCTCCAAAATTTATGTGAAGGCTGAACCAGTTGAGTGCAAGAAAAATAGACAAGCAGTGAAACCAAAATTAGAAATAAAATTAGAACCACCACTCAGTGGTTAAATGCCTCCATGAGTTATACATGGCTTGTCACTTGGCATTAATCTTCTCAAATAAAATCAGTTCCTCCTTGGGTCACAGAAATCTTGAACATAATTCTTGACATATAAAGTTCATGAGCAACGGTTGCATGAGGGCTCAGGACATTTGACCTTGTCCCTTAAAAATCTTAGCAAAATGTCTTTTAAGTCAAAGTAAACATTTGCGCAAAATTTTCAGTAAATCCTAAAAAAAGTTTTTAGGTTTGTTGAATTCTTATGCTGAAAGTGAACTTAAAGAGCCCACCTTCTGCTCATTTTGGGGGGTTTTATGCCCTTTGGTGTGTTAAACATACATCTTCTCGGCTTGACAGAGTACTTTTATGACCAAGACAAAAAGTCAGGACTTCTCCATTTCCCGCTTTTTATGGCACCAGCGGCTGCCTTAAATCTCTCGTTACCCCAGCCCCCTGTATGGACTTACAAGTGTGATGTCCTACCATGGTTTTGTCATCAGTTTTCAGTAGACATTGGAATGAATGCAGAGTTGTTGACAATATGTTGCTGAGCAGCAGTGAACTGAACAATTATCATGAAGTGACCTGTCAACCAATCAGAGCAGACTGGGCCCACATGGGAACCGGAGCCTTATGAGGGCAGGAGCTCCAACGAAGAGGTCTCAGACACATAGAGAATACAGCACTATCGGGGGTTCTTTGTGTTTTTTAACATTCATGTGGTGAATATGTCTCAAAGATTATCAAAAATAAACTGATGCCCATGCAGAAGTGCCAAAATCTGTAGTTCCCCAAGTATGCAGTTAAGGCTGACTGCAGGAACCCTGGAGGCTGTGTAACTGTGGGCTGGGAAAATGTTTTACAGCTTAAATAATCATCTTTAAAGCCTGGTTCAAAAATGGCTTTGGTCTGCAAACATAATACATCTAAGTGCTCTCATTGTAATATCTTATTAAGGATTTCTGGTTTGAGAAATTAGGGGCATGATTGACATGGTCACAAGTCCATGTGACCCATTGGTCAGATGACCTTAAGTTCGTCCATCCGCCTCTCTGTCTGAGAGCAAGTTAACCTAAAGTTTGGTTGACATGACATGTGCATTATGGCAGTATCCATGGATATGCATCAAAAACGTTCCAAAAGCTCCTTTGGTGACCAAAAAACTGACATCACATGGCTTTGTCAAATTCTTCCTGCAGTCAAAGGTCAAAACAGACATTTGTGAAAATATGTAAATTTTCCTTAAGCAAAAGATGACTACAAAACTTCATGACATTGACCTTTAACCTATGAACACAACTTCAAAATTTGTATCAAACCATCCTTTGATCGACTCAGACATGTGGTTTAAGTTAAAAGAAAATCCACTGAGGACCCTCAGAGATATCGAATAAAGAAAATTTGGTACCAGACTTAAAACCCAAAAGCATGGCGCCTCTGGCCTCAGCTGTTACCAGCATGGAGGCCTAAGAAGTGCAGATGGAAAGTTGAGCAATCATAAGCTTGTATAGTCAAAAATGCACAAAGAACACATTTTTATCTATTAAAATCTAAAACCATGTCTTAAAGTAGTGCACTGTAAAAATAAACCCTTTAAGAATAACCATCATGTCCCCATTTTACTAACTGACTTTCTGTAACAAAAGTGTAGACTGAAAGAGGAAATTCTACACTTAATGATTCCTAAGGACTTTTATATCAGAACAGATAAAAAAATAATTCTCATCCCCAAATCCCTGAACTTCATGTGGTTGGTATGCTCTTCATTACTGTTGACACTTGGTTTGCCTCATCAAAAAAATGGGCTTTACGCTGACATTTATAGATTATATGTTGGATGAATATCGTAAATAAGAGCATCCAAAACACATTATACTCCAATGACAAAGCTACAGCCTGACTTCAATGTAAATCAGGTTTTAGTAAGGGGACACTGGGAGCCATAAATGCTGTAAGGCTGTGACTTTGCAGTCGTTGCAGAACATTAAAAACACAAAGACTTGAAGTCCAATGACACAGCCACAGATTGACTCCAATGTAAATCAGTTTTTAGTGCAGGAACTTTGGGAGCAATAAATGCTGCAAGTCTGTGACAGCGCAGACTTTGGGCCCCCAGAACCTAATCCTGGGACTGAGGGCCTGTTTTCCACTGGGATAAAGCCAACGTAACACAGGCATGGTTTATGACAGTGCAAGTGGTCTGGGTTGACCATGGGAGAGTCCAGACAGTGTCAGTGACAGAACTGAAGGGAAAAAATATCTTCCATTTGAAAAAGAGCAAATTTCAGTCAAACTAGAACTGCATGGCATTGCCAGAGAGTTAAAGTGCAGTAGTGGGTCACTTGGCCTCTGACCTTTTACCTTTCAACTTCATTTAGTTCACTGTCAAGTGGGAGAGACCATTTCTTCTCACTGGCAGAGCGTCGCAGATGAGAAGGAGCGTAGATCTGGATGAGGGATTCCAGGTAAACAGGAGCCGTTCTTGTTACTGTTTTGTAGGCCAGAGGAAGAGCTTTGAATTTGATTCGAGCTGCAGCTGAAGCCAATGATGAAAGATTAACAGCAGAGCTACATGTGCTGTTCTGGGCTAGTTAAAGACCAGATGTGCTGCTGCATTCTGGATCATCTGCAGATGTTTAAATGTGCATGCAGGGAGGCCTGCTTGTAGGGAGTTGGATTAGTCTATGCATGAAACACCAAAGCCTGTCTCAGAAGTTGTGTTGCCTGTTCTGTCAGGTAGGGTCTGATCCTCCAACATTTGTGGAAAGTCTTACATCCCTCAAAGAATTCTGGACACATCACGTTTACAAGCAAGGCAAAATCATGACACTCAAGGGCATTTGTCCTTGTGTCACCACATCTTGTTTGCCAAGTGAACATTTGTGCAAAATTTTAAGTGATATTTAAATATTGTGTTCACAAGCAGATGATGACCTGATGCCAGATAACCTTTGACATATGACCTGAAAGTTCTAATGAGGTCATCTTTCAACTTTATGAAATAATAGGGCATTACATTTTACACAGAACTCATTTAAATGTAATAAATTTACTTAACCTGTCATTTTGTATTAAAATAATCATATTACTTTACTTTTAAATTGCTCATTTCTCTGCCAATTCAAAATAGAATTTTAATGGGTTTTAAAGTTTACAGCTAAGAGCAACGATCTTTCACATATTTCATACAGTCTCATAATAAAAATCCTACTTTATTTGCTGAAATTAAAGCTCACTCTTTTATTTCCAACATCCATGCTGCATTGAATTTTTCAGCTAGTTAGTATTTCAAGTGCTATCATATTGAAAGCCAGCCTAAGACAAAGCGTAACAAAATAATTGATTATTATTTTGATTATTTACTGTATTATAAGTACTTTTAGAAACTGTTATCCATTACTGCACAAGAAAATCAAGCAAGACCAAGTCTGAGTAACGTCTGCTGTTTAGCTGCTTATGGGGGCTTTTAAAGCCAAATTCATGACAGATGTCTCATTAAAAAAACCCTTTCAAAGAAGCTTTCAGTCAGTCTAATTACAGACAAAGAAGAGGAGTTGAAAGGGGCTTAAGCCTTGAGAAAAAAAGCCACAACACACTGAGTTGCAGTCATAGCATCTACAATCCTAATTTTGTATAGGTTTTATTCTTCTTAAAGGGGACATATTATGCAAAAAATCACTTTTTGAAGGCTTTTGAACACATTTTTGGGTATTTGGCCTTCCTCCTAGCCCACAACATGTGATAGTAGACAACAAAACCTGCATTTAACAGGCTGCATAAATGTAACTTCATGGTATTTGGCAAGCTGTAGAGTCTGTGGATATACTGTTTCATAACAAGCATTTCATTGCATAAGCCTACCTCTACCTGAGTATCCCCACCCCAGGCTTGAGAAGTTTCTTTGCAAAGTGCTACCATTGTTGTTTACACCGTTAGCGAGGGATCGGCATACACCATGTCTCGACCCAAAACCTATCACTGCTTGGTTGTTGGCTGTAAACAGCCACATGTATCTTCACATAAAGGCGACCAGCCTCGGAGGACCAAAGGGCTCAGTGGATTAACTTTATTTTTGAAGGGATTGAGCAGCTACAGTCAGCTAAAACCTGTAGTTGTGTGCCAGTCACTTCACGTCCAACTGCTTCTCCAACTTTGGTCAGTTCAACACAGGACTGGCAACTGGACTTTTCCTGAGTACCAACAACCCGTCGCCAAACCTGATGATGGAAATGTTTGTATTTTAATGCCATGTAGTATTTTTTTTTCTCATTGCTACAAGCTAATGCTAACAGCAGGGAGAAGTGAACCAGAGGTAAGTGTACAACACATTCGTCAATGTTCACATTACTTGTTGAAAGTCTGAAGGATAAACTTCAAAGTATGAGCATTCTTACATTGGTCAAGAGAAGTTTAACAGTTGGCTGAATATAATCAGTCCTTTACCCGCCCCATTACTCCTCCGTTTCATCTAATGTTAGCACGGAGGGTAGCCTAAGTTGTGGCTGTGTCCCACTGCGGTGACTAAGTCGAGGTTAGCATGTTGTACGTTAGTCTGCAATGTTAGGGGGAAACGAGCTTCGCTGTTATCTGGTAACAGAATTTGTGGTTCGAGTGTTCAGGACTGTAACCCCCAAATTCCACATAAAGACAATGAGCCGCGAATCATACCACGGAGCACTTAGCTCCCTCTCTACTCTACCAGAGCACTTCCACTGCCGGCGCTCTGGTCAGGCAGCGGCACGTGGCTGGAGTGGAAGTGCACTCCACTTCACTCGAGATACTTCTTCTTCTTTGTGGTGTTGAATGGCAGTTAGCCACCCTTACAATCCCTGTTGTATGCACTGTGTTGGCCGCTGCTCTGCTCTGGCTCATTAGCATATGAAGGCAACCCTCAAAACCAGCCATTCTGAACAGAGGGGTTATGTGAGCATGGAAAGAATGCAGCTGTGCTTGATTCATGGGTTTCATGAAGACATCAAGGATCCATGTTAAACTGCAGAAAAGGAGCAACATATGTCACCTTTAAGTTACAACGAATGAGTCACAAAAAAGCGAATCTGTGCCCATAAAGGCATGGACTCTTGTGGCCAAACTGATTTTTAAACCAGGTTGTAAACATGTTTATTACTTTGTAAGAGAGGACATTTGACACTGGGTGTGTATGTCACTTTTGCGTTTCTGCAACTTGCTTCTAGTGGAGCAAGTTGCACGAACTGCAGTTTTAAGTTAAACTGCTGTTTGAGAACATGTGCAGTAATTGCATCTTCTGAATGGGCTTATGTGACTAAAGCACAAGGTTTGAATAGAAAAGTGTGAGCAGAGGTTTGAAATTTATGTATTTTATTGCATTAGTGACTCTGTATAAACGTGTGTGGTCCATATACTGGAAATTTAGCACAACTGAAGGAAAGAAGGAATAGTCCCTATGTGATTCAGAGCACCACTGCATCCACAGCATCCTGTCTATACACTGTTCTCTAAAGTAAAGTAATCTTATGTGAAATCCAGCTCAGGTCAGAAATGCATTTGATCTTTAGTTGAAAACACCCAGAAGCTAAGCTATATAATCCCTCATGAATGTCACTAATCCTTTAAGGATTTAACAGGTTAGGGTCAAAACATCATGCAGTCAATTATCACTTTAGACTGCATGAATTGTTATAAATTTTTATACAATTTTTGTTTTAGGCTTGGTTTTAGCACAGTGTTGCATGGAATTTCTCTCTCAATTGCCTCATCAATTCTAAAACTGGATGATCTCCAAGAACACAGCTGTTAAAAAAAAAAAAAAAACAGGTGTCTTATCTACAGCTGGCAGGCTACAACTTTTTGAAATGGATCACCCCACATAACCTTTCCAAAATTGATTATATGGACAGGAGAGAAAAACACTTTAGATCACTATTGCATCACTATTTTTTTCCTCATGATGCACAAGGTGGTGTTATTCTTAGGAATACCACAGTCCAGTCCAACATGTACTAGACGAATTAAACTCTGAAAACCTGTTATGAGGCTTCAAACGAAAGCAACAGCAGGCCTAAAGAGGATGATTTCGCATGTTTGGACTGGGATATTTAGTGGACCAGCACTCATGATGGATTCACTTGCTTGTTCTGTTAAAAAAATTTTCTTGGGTAACAGAGGGTTATCTGTCCAGGCTATGATGACTGAAAATTTGAAATTGGGACTTGCCTCTTTGCCGCAAAAAAATCCAGAAAATCATGCTGTCAATTTGTACATCAGCTTCAAGTCTAGGAATTGTCCTGTGTCCATTTCAAATAGACGGTGCAATTTCAGCCAATTAACTACAAAAACCTGGAGGATATTATAAAACAACTGAATTCCTCCTCCTGCTGTCTGGATATTTACCTACAACTTTCTTCAAAAAAGTTTCAAGCATTATGGTGGCTGATACTATTCAGATTGTGAGCACTTGTCTTTTGTCAGGCATTTTCCCCTCAGGCCTTGAAAACAGCACTCATTTTACCACTGCTGAAAAAGAACAATCTTGCAAAATTATAGGCTTACACGAAATCTGCCATTTTAAGGAAAGTTTTTGAACAAGCTATTTAATGACATCCACTTAAACACAAACCGAAAGAACCTCTGTCCTATTATTGGATCTCAGAGCTGCATTTGACCCTGTTGACCACTGTACATTACCTGAGCTACTGGAGAACAGCGTGGGTCTCTCTGTCTAAGTACTACACTGGTATGTTTCTGACCAGAAGGACATGGACTATTTTGTGACAATCGGTGACTTTACATCCAAGCTGGGGGAAATTACATGTGGAGTTCCCCAAAGCTCCATCCTGGGACCTCCTTTGTTTAACATTTACATACTTTAACTGGCTCAGATTATAAAGCCGGAGAAAGGCTGTAAACTATGCAGACGCATATGCATGGCGCATGTCTCCTGCCTCAACTCAGCCTATCAGTTGTGCACACGTCACAAGAAGGATCAGTGTAGAGGCAGAGGAGAGATAACAGAGTTATTACAGCAGCAAAAACAACAATTTAAGTCAAACTGATTAGCAAGACCACAATTATCAACATCTAAACACCATGTGAGACTGCACTGACACAAACATGACTGTTCATCTGGCTGATGACAGATACAAACTCCTTTAGAAGTCAAGAAACAAGGAAATAAGTTTGATGCATTAGTTTGACTGGGACTGCGTACATTGGTGACTTGGGGCTGACATCATGGTTGACTCTCTCTGTCAATGCATTTGTGTTAGCTTCGTTTCTCTGGCTGTATTTTCTCACATATAAACTAATGAAGTATTCTTTGATACAATGATTAATAAAGCACTTTAATGCAGGCATTGAAGGGTAAGCCCTCTGCTTTTTCTGATGCTTTAATTATGACATTCAACAGCACAGTCAGCTACAAGGCATCAGTTAACACGGTAACTCATTACACAAAAACATTGAGACACTTCCAACAGTGCACTCTGAAAAATATCCCAGAGACAGAGCGCAGACAATGCGAATGTTGAGGTTTGACAACTGGTCATCAATTGTCAATAAATATTAATGAATGTTAATAAAGATGATATTAATTATTGGCATTTATTTTGTCATTTTTACTCTAAGAATTACTGCCATATTTGAAGTATACTTTTGACACTACAGGTAGTTACATACAATCTGGGAACATTTTGTATCTAAAAGTGGTGTCCTCCAGTGACATGTGTCACAAACAGGCAAGTATATAAACAAAAACGCTCATGATGCCAACGAAGACAAACTCAAACACAGGGACAAACTGCAAGTGTATCTCTGTCTTAAAGGGACAGTTCAGTATTTTTGAAGTGTGGTTCTATGAGCTCCATATGGTCACAAAGTACATTAGATGCAGTAGAAAGTTCTCTCCTCTCCCTCAGTAAGCCACAGTCTGTAAGAGTCTGTTACGCAGAACTAGCCGCAAACAGGGGAGTATTGTACCAAGAACAAAGGG
This sequence comes from Cetoscarus ocellatus, assembly GCA_037902135.1. Classification (NCBI taxonomy): domain Eukaryota; kingdom Metazoa; phylum Chordata; class Actinopteri; order Labriformes; family Labridae; genus Cetoscarus; species Cetoscarus ocellatus. The sequence continues at coordinate 1,151,057 of JBAMNC010000292.1, read as the reverse complement.
TATTTTCCCGCCTACAAGAACTCCCATCAAAAAATAATACTCCAGTTTAACAGTACGCTATCTAGAATGTTTTTTTGAGTGCATTAACTTTTCTGAAAAATAAAGTTTATCTGGAACTAACCGACTCACGTCACGTATTCCTCCGTGCAGTGCTGCCACGAGCCGCTGTATCACTCAACAAGCTAGCCACTTCAGATGCTGATTGTAGCCTCATGTAACTTTTATCAAGTACTGTCATTCTTTTGTTCTGACACTTAGCGGTGTGAGGAGACAGAGGATATCTGTGTGAGCCGGAGTTCACAGAAGAAGAGCTGCTGCAGATGGAGACCGTCACACCGTCTGAATCACTCATCAAACAGATTTTTCTGCTCTTCTGACTCCCGGAGATTCTTCAATTTCCCAAAGATAAACTTGAAAAACGTCCCAAACCTGAAGGACCTAATGACAGTTTATCCTCAAAGTAAGTAATAATGATCTGCCAGAGACAAACAAGCAGAGTAGAGGAGGCTGTTTACCATAACACTGCAGACCAGTTGTGTGTGTGTCTCTCTCTCTCTCACACACACACACACAACCATTACTGTTGTTTATTAGCACTGTGCGGCTCGCGGCAGTGCTGCGCGGAGGAATACGTGACGTGGGTGTTAGTTCCAGATAAACTTATTTTTCCGAAAAGTTAATGCACTCAAAAAAAAATCTAGGTGGCGTACTCTTGATCTGTGGTATTATTTTTTGATGGGAGTTCTTGTAGGAGGAGAAAATACCCTTTGTGTTCGGTACAAAACTTCCCTGTCTGCGGCTAGGAACAACACAATAACTACGCTGATGACACACAGCGTTATATCTGGATGTCACCATGTGGCCATGGTCGCATACAAGCAATGCTTAGAGCGAATAAATATATGGATGTTCCCTTTAAATCGATGTTAAAAGACTCTTTTGTTTAGATTATCCAATGACATTTTAATGGCTGTTATACCATAACAGCAGCACTGCACTGTAACAATGCAAACTGTTATTAAAAATACATTTAAGTTACTATTTTATTTACAACAGTGCTCTGTACATTTTATAATGATTTCATTTTGAATTCTAATCCAAAACTATTTCTTTTACATGAATCCTTTGTTTAAGCTCACAATATCATATTTTTTTTATCTTTGTTTGAATTTCTTTTTTTAATGTTTTATTCTGATGTTTTTCTTTTGCCTTTGTCATTGTGTTCTGATGTATTGTGTGAAGCACTTTGAATTTCCTTTTTATTGAAAGGTGCTGTACAAATAATCTTGCCTTGCCTTTTTGGATATATGTCAGACAACTTGGAGACTACAAATCCCCAGATGTTCTGCATATTTGTCTGCAGTTTCTTATTAATGCACCATAAATGCTGCACTGTATAAAAAACAAGGTTATAGTCTTGCCCATTAAAATGGGAAATGTAAAGCCAAGAGCTGCCTCCTGATAAACAGTACCTAATTTCACTCAATCAGTCATACTATGCATGACTCCTTTCAAGAGTCATAAAAATATCAACCCATTTATAATATGTGCTCATAAAGGCACAAAACATTAAGCCCACTAACTTGTTTTTCCCTAGGCTGCAAACATGTTTGTCTCCTGTTAAAATGAGCATTGTAACCTGGGTGTTCATGTGACTTTAAAGGCTTTCAGAACAAGCCTCTAATGGACACTCAGGGAATTACATTTTTCAAACTCCAACTTTGTGCATGTTTGTACTTTGAGCCTGCAAGTGCGTCAGCGTCACCACCAGTTTTTGTGTTGTTGTGCTTATGGGAGGCTAAACTGAAGCCACATCGATGACTTAAAGCTCCATAGCACCAGCCATGGAGAGGAGAAAATAAAGGCTGTTAACAAGATGATATGAGGAACAGACAGCTCAGTTTGAGTCCAGTCTTTAGTCTAGTCTCCAGTCTACTAACAGCTCTGTTAGTAGTTCAGTCTAAAGGCGTATAAAAATATCAACTGTAATATTAAATTAATAACTATAATTTCACCAAATGAGGGGAGTTAAATAAGATCAGGAGGGATACAATTCATGGAGCTTTATTATCATGAACAAACTAATTTGGCTGTCTGGGTGGCAAGAATGTCCAGGGAACTTTAAGAAACTAGTTTATCAGAGGACGAAAAGCACACTGATTATTTTTTGGTAGTTGATATGGTGTTTCTTTCTTCCACAAGGTACGGTTACTTTAAATGTGGCCAGTCAGTTTGGACTGCCTGACTTGATTTCTCCTCTGTAAGGCCCATTGTACCACACCAGAATTTGATAATATTACTTTTTGTAAGTTAAACTAACATGTTTACACGTATTTTAAAAGCCTGCTCTGTCAGGACTAACACAATAATTTAACTTGTTTAACGGGATGTACCAGTACTGAATGACATAGTGAAAAATTTAATTTCCCCTCACTGGAAACCTGGTTCACAGCTAACTAACTCCAAATTATCACATTTTCAATGAAAGAGGCTTTCAAGGAGTGCAGAAACAAGTCTGAAAAACAAGTCAAACTGAGCAATGGGAAAAAACACACTATACTGTGATACAGGGCTGCAGCATTTCTGCAGGTAAGGCAGTCAACTGCTTTGGCAAGGACATACAGGAAGAAAACTTTCACAGCATAACTTCATTTTGTACAATATGGTGATTATGCTTTAAATTTGTAATGCTCTTCATAATAATATCTTAACATCATATGACCTTGAATATTATTTCATCGACTGTAATACTGATGTGAACTTTGGGAAAAAATGTGTGTCCTTTAGTGTGTTTGGCATGTCCCCCCACCCCATAATAGAGCACCCCAATGAACAAAACATACAGTCTTTGGGATTAAGACCTCTCCCTCTCTCTTTCTGTTCAGCACCAGCAGCTTTCTTAAATGCCTTGCCCCCCTTGCCTCCCCAAATAGACCTACCAGTGAGATATCCTACCATTGTTTCATCTGCTGCCCATTTAAGCCCATTGACTCGTGGTGGCACAGACATTGAAATAAATGCAGAGTTGTTGACAGGATGGCTCCAAGTAGTGCTGAACTGACCAATTACAACAGAGTAGACTTGTAAACCGATCAGAGTGGAGTGGGCCCATGAGGGGAAGGGGGCCTTAAAGAGGCAGGAGCTCTGATAAAGTGTCTCCGACAGAGATGGAGTACAGTTGGATCAGGACTACTCTGTATATGAAAATTAGAAGGTTGGTTGAATATTAGAGATTGGGAGCATACCCTAGCGTAATCAACAATGCATATCTGAACTCAAGTTAGGACTAAATATCAGCACTTAACTGACCCTTTACCACAGCATTGCCCTGCAAACCAATCAAAGCAAACTGGGCTCATACGGGGAGGTGAGCCTTGGAGAGGCTCTAGATCTATTACCCTTTTCAGTAACTTACTGTATAGACATAATACAGTAGGTAGCTGTAGCTTTTATGGTTAAATAGAGTTAATTTTACAAGAATCTGTATGTTTTCCCACAATCTTTTGCCATTTACAATAATTTACTGTATATATGTTTTACAGTAGGTAGCTGTAGATATTACTTTGTATTTAAAGTGCTCTATAGATAAGGTTGATCGATTGATTGATTGATTGATTGATTGATAGAGAAGATTCCAGCCCCATCAGCCTCCTTCTCCCTGTGCAACCTTTCCAGTCCACATTGTGGAGTCCTAATATATGTTGCACCAGCTGTGTCTAAGTTTAAACATAGCCCAGTCTGAACATTAGTTCTTATTAGGATGGAGTTTACCCTCTGTCTGTGGACAAATGCTGTACACTTTAGTTAACTCTGTATCAAAATGTTTTGACAGTATTATATACCTTTGTTGAATAAAAGCAGTTACCAGAGTTATTTCCAGATGTTAGTCCAGACCCAGCTACAGTGCTACAGTCTACAGTCCATATGCCTTAGAATTCTGAGGATGCACTTTAAAATATGAAAGAACCTCATGCCTGTGACAATATTTTGCTTAGTTTGAATGTTACACTCTTACTAAATAAAATGAACCTAAATCTCTGTGGTGCAACTGAACTAAAACACGACAAAGTTACAACTTAACTACTTTCAATGTAGGTTTTAGTGTGGACTTTACACCAGAACTTATTATAGAACTTATGCATAGATGGTGCAAAAGGCTGCTGAATACTTCTGTCACCTAGGACCTCTAGTGGAAGCTACATGTTACCGTAAAAGACAAGCAAAGCAGAGAATGTTATTTTTCTGCAGCTTAAGTTCAATCTCACTAATGTATATGATCAGATTTGTAAAATGGTAAATGGGTTTGAGCTTGAAAGGCAACTTCCTCGTAATTTCTGACAACCTGACACACTTTTTGCACCACAGGTCACCTTATCCAAAAACAGCCATTCATACCTTCACACCCTCTCAAATAGTTCATCAGTCACACCTCACTGATGCAGCATTGGGAACAATTTAGGGTCATAGTCTTGCCCCTGCACACAGGCATGCAGCTGGGGTACCTTGGCTCAACCTTCGATAAGTTTGTATGATCTGGGGCACCAAAAAGCTCTGTGACCTTGACTTTGTGACCTCCAAAATCTTTATCAGTTCATCCATGTGTCATATTGAACATTTGTGCAAAGCTAAAAGTGATTTTGTGTTCACAAAATTGTGTTAGCACAACACAACAATCAGAAAACTTTCAACTTTCAACAACCTTCACAATTCAATCGTAGTACAAAGGTGATTCTTTGGACAAAGAGAACATTTGGGCAAAGCTTGTTGAAAATCACTTTGCAAACACAGGGTAAGCAATAGGCTGAGTGACCTTTGTCTTTAACCTCTGTCTTTGACCTTTGTCTTCAACCTCTTTAAACATATATGCTCATCCCTGTGTCATGGTGGAAATTTGAGAAAAGTTTGGAAGAAATTCCCCGATGCATATCAAGATGGAAGCTGCCATCATAAGCAAAGGCCTCCAAGAGGCTCTTTGATTGTTCTTTAACCCTTGACCTCCAAAAGGTTTGAAGTTTTTTGTTCAGTCAGATAAGGTGTTTGTGCTAAGTTAGATAGAAATTCCTTTCTGTGTTCAAAAGCACGACCACAATGACTTTCCTTCAGAGCCTATTCAGTTCACACTTGAGCCTTGGTGGACATTTCGAAACACTTGAAAGATAATCCCTTGTAGACTTGTTATGTTTGTAGGTACTAATGACAACCAGAAAACATATTGCCTCCAGCCTCAGCTGTCACCAATGCAGAGGTAAAGAAATATATATAACTAGAACCAGTTATTACCACAAGTATTGTGTCATCCCAAATAATGCTCGACAGCAGATTTTTCAGCATTTGTTTGGAGTGGTAAACCCTGATCTTTATGTTTCCACTGCCAGCTTTACCTTTACTTGAGGGCAGAGATGTGAGCCGGGGGGTAAGTGCGTGTAAATGCATGACATCATAGCTGTGCGACACGGTGAGGAAATTGAAGTAGAGCTTGATTGCAAACATAGAGCAAAAATGGAGGACTCCAGCACTCCAGTACTCCTTGGAGCATTGTTTCATGCAGACATTCTTTATACACCAGTGAACAAATCACTCTAAATCCACCGCTTATTTGAACATGGCAAGCTTTGTGTTTTTGTTTCAGCTGCTGTCACATGGGAATTGGTGGTTTCTGTGATAAATCAACAGACTGCAGCGGTTCTAGCTCCACCCTTTGAGGTGGGTTTGGTATGCTTGGCCCCTTTAGAGAGGTGCCAAAACGTCATTTGGCATGGGTCAGTTGTATGGGTACTGTTTCTCCTTATCTGACAGTGGAAATGCCTGTAATTGCATTGCTTACTGAGCTGAACTTAACTGGACTGCGCAGTGGAAATGCAGCAGATCCTCTGAGAAGCTTCTCTTGATCTAATTTGAAATATGTCATCATCATCCAACTCTGAATTATCCTTCAAATGTTATTCATAAAAGATCACTAAATTGTTTCCCATTGATGATGTGTTTGTTGTTTTCCCCTGGTGTAACTTAAAAAGCAAACCCTTGACACTCTCAATTGGAAAATGGAATAAATACATTAAAAAATAATCAATACATAAATCATAAACAGGTTTTGAAGTTTGTGAATTCAGCACAATGCATGATGCTCTCCTTGAAGCTTGTTTGTTTTTGAAGAGTTGAGTGACTTGTTTTGTTCATTGAGGTGCTCTGTTATGGGGAGGGGGGACATGTCAAACACACTAAAAGGCATATAACATACAAAAAAGCTCTCAGTCTGAGTAAGACACAATCATAAATGAAAATTAACAGAGGCATGCTTAAGGGCTGTTAATAACCTCAAAAAAGCATATATTCCAAATGCTTCATTTTGTATTGTGGAAACAACTATAAAATGTTCTCTGACTAAACTTTCATGACGTGATATTCAAGTGCAGAAGGAAGGACATAATAAACCTTAGATATAACATAAACAAATCCTTGGATGGGGGGGCAGCAAAGTCATTTATGGTAGCGTGTGTAAAATGAAGATTTACCTTCATGTAAAGAGGTGAGGGGGAATCTCCTCTGGCAGGACTACAGAAATACAGTTACTGGGTTTCAGACTATAATGAATGAAATTAAGGGGAAACCAGGAATATATTTGATTTTGCTTTACTGCGTGGGTTTACTTTAAAAGATTTAGTCTATTTTATCATAACCTCTTTGGCTTTATAAAGACACATAAAATATATTTTGTAATTTATGAGACCAGTCACCTCAGGTGTTAACAGAGCCAAGTGTGCAGCACTAAAACCCTCACACCTGCAGCTTTTATTTGCATATTATCTGTGGCATCACATATCACCCTCTGACAGTCTGAAAACTGATATGAGCCTGTCAGGTTCAAGCATGTTCAAGAGAGAAAGATCTGTGAAAGTTGATCTGAGTTTCATTGACCATGTATGTGGTCACTGGATGTGCATGTGTTTCAGTATGAGCTGAAAGACACAGTCCAACACAGGTCATGAAGATGATTCTGATCCTTTTTATGAGAAACGTGTTTTTCATCATGCTCCAAAGAGAACTGACTGACACTTTAGAGGAAGCTGTTCCTTTTTCCTCTGGTAATGTTGGATTAGTTGGATTACTTTGCTTTTATCTGTGATATTTCATCACAGATAAAAGCAAAGTTGGTGTATTTACTGGGGCACACATTACAAGATAATAGGCCAGACTTCTGGCCCAATTCCCCCTTCAACCAAAATCAGCAAAGGCCAAGTTATCTGGCGGTCCTAAAGATTGTCTTATTGGATTTTCTTAGGGTGAGAGGTGTGTAAAGACTGATATAGACTGTCTTAGAAAAGAGACAGGTTGACAATAGCTGGGAATCGCAGACTCAAACATGCTCACTAGCAGCTGGTTAGACATGAGTTTTTAATTGTTCAAGACATTAAGGTGGCAGGTGTACTTGCACTGTGAGATTGAAATGGCCAGATGTCTGAACCTGTGGTAAAAGGATAACACTAATACAAATTATTTTCCCCAAAACGTTGCTTCAGTTCTAAATTTCAACATTGCTCATAACCAGAGCTTCAAAAGGCCTTATATTCTGTGTTGGTTGATCATTTCAGACTGTAAAGGGAGCATGTAATGGTGATGTTTATCAGGGAGGTAAAGATGCAGATCTCTGACAGGAAGATAAATCTGAAAACCTAATAGTGACAAAAATATGATGATGATGATGATGGAGATGATGATTACTATCATGAACAACAATGGTTGTTTTGATGATAAATTGTCAGAGTTCTTTGTTGGATTTGATAATAAGGTTTTTCTTCACTGATTTAATGGGAGTAAAGTGAAAAGAAAAGGAAATCCATTTGGATGTGGGGGGTTTTTGCATGGTTTAAGTGGGGTTTCTCACAGACTAACTGAGCAAATATAGCCCCTATACCTTGTATCATAAATGCCAGAGATGCACACAACTGTGACATTGTGCCCATTTTACAAGGAGAACCTCCTTGATCACACAATAACCTAATTCAAAGTGCCCTTACGCAAAGCGCTGCAACGAGGCTCCATTATATTTACACCTCAAGACATTCACAATTATTCCACAAGGCTCTAATATCTGTGTCTATTCACACTGCATTACAGTTTGAATGAGTGCAACATGGCACGCGCCCCCACATACACACAAAAGCAGAGACATTCATTTACAGCGCTCCTGACTCCTGTTGGGTCTGCATGACCCCCTTTCTCCAGGGTCACACATCTGTAACTACCACTGGAGAAAGAGCAAAGAGGGGGTCAATTTGTCTCCCCCCTCTTTCTGCTCCACATCATTCATCGTCGAAGCAGAAGATCATAGTGACGTGCACATTATGCCTTGAAATGTCAGTATGAACTGGGCTAATGACTCAGCAAACTGTGATTTAGGCTGAACACACTTGGGCAAGTATTTTTGAAAACAAAAACTTTCTACCTCTGCTTAAAATAATACAATAATACAAACTTCTCTATTGTAAGGATATTTCTACTCCACTTCCGACATGTTTTGACAAAAGTTTGTTTTACGACATGGCTCACCTTCTGAAGCACTGAAGCAACTGTCTCCTAAGTTATCTGATTGGCCCATGATAAATGTGATTGATGGAACGATCATCCAATCACCTGCCGTATACTCTTCTGAAGGGTTCAGCCCTTCCCAAATGCTTTCTATGGGCTCTTTCCCTGATGGAAAGTGAACTATATTGAGTAGTCCACCTGGTGTGCCAAGTCTAACCAGTGTTGCAGTTTAATTTTGGACCCTGTTAACTGGTGTTAGCAGGCATTTTAAGCAACTGTTTCTGTATCAATTTTAATCCAAGGCAAATCAGATTAGCATGATCAAATCCTGTAATTAAAAAGCATTCAGGAGTACTCTTGGCAATTTCTACATCTGCTGACATAGACCACAGACCCAGGCAGCCATGGGTTGGCAGTAAACACGGTCACTTGTAAAACAATAGCATCTGGTTTTGTCCAAAATATCAACTGCATTTTTATCACCAGGGTGTTGTTTGACACAGCATCACAATAAAGAAGCAATTTAAATTATTTGCAAGCATGTTTATAGTACAGTGAGCAACACTGAACGATCAAATGTCTTGAAACATGTGCTGCAGCACAACCTCATGTAAACAGAAGTGATAATGTTGCATAGTGTGACATCACCTAGAGGAGAAATCGACACAGCCCTGCACACTCAGGGAAACCGTAAATGAACTTTCTGAAAATCCTCACCCAGATTATTTCCAACATGTGCTTTTTCAGTGACCCAAATCAGTGTGTGTGGACAGAAGACCAAAAAGACTAAGTTTTCCAGAAATGCCCGCCTACATGGCCTCAGCTTTGCTGACGTGACCCCAAGCCATTAATTGTTCTATAATAAATGTGACAATTATTTGTCAATCACTTTATAATGGATAGAAAGGTCATGCCCTTCCTAAACACCATTGGGATGTGACACAGACAGACTTCAAACACACCCCATGGATCTGTAAAACAGTCCGTCTGGTATTTCTGGGGTGAAATGGTACATGTATTTGTTTTTAAGTAATTATTTTCTTTGCTTTTTTACAGATGTGTACTGAACAAATACATGCAAACATGTAGGAACACATCTGTCTTTACTACAACAAGCAGTGTGCTGGAGCACTCCACACATGCTCAGACCAACAGCCAAAACAAACCTCTCCTCTCTGCTGTCTCCTGTTAAGAGAAGATTTGATTCAAGGCCAAAGGTAACATTCACAATCTACAGTAGTTTCTTGTATTTACATGGTACCAAATAGGTGTCAGTACTGTTTGACTTTCACTTAAATCATAAGTATGGTTTTGTGAAAAACTTTTGTTGTTCATTTACAGAGAAAAAAATAGAGTGTTGCCATCCAGACTTGTTGATTACTAAAACACTTTTTAGAAATCAAGACTTTTATCTTTAATGTAACTAACACAAGTAAATGAAATAACATTAAATAGACTTCTTATTCCGAAAACAGCAGAGTCTAAACCCCTAAAGAACTTCTCTAATTTCCTCTTACCATACAAATTATAATCAGTTTGATCCTTTATTACATAATAAACAATGGCCTGGAGGATTCCTGTGTGGTAAAATGACATGCACTAAATACAAAAACACACTTTGTGGCAGAGGAATGGATATTGCTCCACTGAGTATGTTACATTCCTTGAAGCCACACTTCACTGAAGACATGTCAAACTACTACTTTAGAAAGTCATGACTGTGAGTTAAAAGGCTCCTCAATGAAGTAAAAGTACTGCTGGGTATTTCAGTACACATATCTCAGAACTGTCTTTGTCTAGCAGTTTTTTTTTGTTTTGTTTTGTTTTGTTTTTTTTCTTTGCTTTGTTACCTGGAAAAGATGCTTGAAAATATGTGCCTCACTTAGTTAAATGGGGAAGAGCCTTAATTGGTCCTTGCCTGGAGACTCCAAATGACTAAAACTGCCCCTTGACCGCTTGTTACAGCTCTATGATCACAGGACAAGTTATTTACACATGACCAGACAAGAAAACCAAATGTTGCAGCATGTTTGCTGGTGGTCAAATTTTGCTTTCACACAGACACGATGTATAAAAGCTACATAAATAAACTGCCCTCAAAAAGCAGAAGGAAAATTACAGGCTGTGTGATTTTCTGAACTTTTTAAATGACATACTATATTGAAATAGGCCAACAGAATATATATTTCTATAAAAACATACAAAAGATTATTTAGGACTACAGATGTCATAAGAATTGACGGCTGTTTCCCTCAGTCTCATACTAATGACACAACACTCAACCTTCTCTATTCACTCAAAACAAGACCTGATCCATTACCAAAGCTTTATCCTGATTCTTAAACCAAACCAGCAACCACCAGCCTGAGATGACTTGTACTTAAGATCCAAACCTCAGGCTGGACTTCACACGGACAGACGTAGAGGACTGCAAGCACACACATGCACAAACATACAAACCATTACAGCTGACACTTGGCAGCTTTCCTGGTCTCACCCTGTCATTTCAATTTTGGGAATTTTTCTGTAATTATTGAGCGACTTCAACAATCCACAAAAAACACTATTAAAGATCAGTTAAGTTAATCAACCTGCAGTAACGTGCAGTAACTGCTTACCTGTGATTCGTTACCGTAATTATTTTGTTTTAATTTGTAAGAGATGCATAACAACCACAAAATAGTGCTACTATAACAGTTATTAATCAAAGGAAAGCTTTGTGACTGAGTTACTTTTTGTCCTGTGTAGGTTGTTACCGTGATGTTCACACAGGGATGAAATAAAAGTTCAACACAGCCTGGAGGATGGGAGGGAAAGAGTGAGTTTAACTTTAACAACTCAAAGTAGTTTCTTTAATTTTAAAGCTTGTGTCAAAAAAAGGTACAAGGAGCATTTTTGTCTGGTTTAAACTTCATTTCCAACTTGTTAGAGATCGGCTTTTTGAAGAAGTGATAGCATTAAGTAACCTAAAAGTAAACAAACTATTATTGATACCTGGCATTAATTAAAGTAATAGTATCACTTAAAGGAGTAAGTAGTAAATACTAATTTATAATAATTTTCAAGGAACTTGCCCAGCTCTACAAACCTGCAACCAAATAGCTTCATAAACTTGAGGACCTGGACTAAGTTTTATTTCAATAGTGGCTGTCTGCTCCACTCTTTTTAAAAAGTGCTCATTCATCTGCATTAGACATGAAGGTTAAATGAGCATCATGAACTTTATGAACTCCTGTCACTCATAAATAACTGTTGCCTCTGAAAAGGGACTAAAGATAAATTGACTTTTAGGTGTATGAAATAAAGGACAACATTGTCATTTTGATACTGATATGTATTTACACAACAACAACTGAAAATAATTAACCACAGATTTAAAATCTTTCCAAGCGCTAACTCAGGGCAAACTTTGGGGGAGACTTGGGTTGGTTGTCACACTTTTAACTCTCATGCACATTAGTCATTATCAAAACAACAATGATCATTCCAAAATTGCATGAAAGCTTAAGGTCTTGCATTTAAATAGGAATCACTTTCATATCAATAAGTTAATGTAATGGGAATTTATTAACTATCAATGACACTCTGAACCACTGTGACGATCAGCCTACCGTGTCATTTCCTCACCCCTGTATCACAATACATTTTGTATTGCCATGCCCTTACCAGTACCATCCATAATCCATATTGTGTATTGCTATTAATTTAGAATATAATCTTTTAATTTTAGTTCCCATTGCCCAGCCCTAACCTCAGGTTATCATGCTGCACATGTTCTCTTTCTTATTTTTCTCCTTTTAGTCTTTGAACCACTGCAGTGGGTGGATCTGTGTTTTGTTCCACGCTGTGTCTTACAATTTCGTCACAGTGAGCTTAACCAGCCTGAAAGCTACTTCATTGTGTAACCTGAACTTCTGTCAACCTTCCGCTCATTCACTTCTCCTGCTCTCAAAGGTGTCAAATAAATGGACGCTGGTGTTTATATGGTACATCTGTGTGGATCTTCATGCCCAATGGAATCCGATCCGACCACACTGATATGCTCTTACTGGGAATACTGGCTGCATAACTCCACGCAGGTTGAACCACAGATTGTTCGCCTCTTATCTATCATGTTATCACAGCTACCACAGGAAGCCAAAGACGGAGTCACCTGAGCAACAAATGCGCGCACCTTGAGAAAGCGAAAGCATGGCGGGACTTCTTAAAGAAAAAAAACTGCCCCCAGAGGTAAAGGTGGGGACACACTGTCACACATGGCAGAACAAATATATTTCCAGAATAATGTATAAAAATTGGAAATCCTGAAATCTTTAACATTTCCTCTCACATAAACACCCACCTCGTTTTCTCTGTACAGCGCAGCTCCAGGGACGCGTAAAGGTTGTATCCGCGCAGAGGGGGCACGTTCAGGTTCAGGTTACTTTATTTGGACCCGTAGGTAGATTCGTTTTGCAGTCCGTGAGATTTCACCACCCATACATAAACGCCAAAGTCAAAGGTAAAACGTTGCAATGAGTCCTTGTTCAATCAAAACAGTTGCAGAGCTGATATGAATCCAATCAACTGAAATAATATCATCAGGAAAAGTCCATCCCTGTGGCCGTCCATTCACCCTGCTTTGGTGCGCTCTGTCCGTGTGTGCACAACAGGCTGACCTGCAGCTCTCCGTCCTCTCTGTCCACCCCACAGACACGCAGAGTCCCGCCACACAGCCTGCCTTCAAAATAAGAGTGCACACCCCACAGTCTCTCTGCCCTGCGTGTTTGACAGCTCCCTCTCTCTCTCTCTCTCTCCCTCTCTCTCTCTCTCTCTCTCCCTCTCTCTCTCTCCCCCTGCAGTGCCAATTTTGGCAGCTAATTTTAGGGCTGGGAAGAGTTCAAGAATATTCTACTCGAGTACATTTATTTTGGGAGAGGGAGGAGGCAACACTTTTTATCTTGTGCATAGAAGTACTCTATTGTGCAAAGACATGATGGCAAACACACAATAGGAAATGGTAAACTCCACAAAGCACAACATTGCCTCTTTTCATTTTCAATGTCCCACAGACAGGGGAGACGGGCATTACCACAGGTGGCAGATTCCATAAAAAGATATCACTTCAGGCCTCACCACCACAATTCAAACTAACTCTGAACAATTCCTTATTCAACACCTCCATCAACAAAAAAGAAAAGCTCTATTTTGTGTTTTTTAAGGTCACATTATACCCACACTACAAATCTCTGGCCCAAAAAATCTTATGTCACCCTTGACATGTGAGCAAATTATTATTTGCTGTCTGTTTATAGACACAGAAAAGCTTAAAATGTGATTACAGTGAACTTAAAACATTTGATAATGAATTAAACTGTGCTTGTTGCACCTTGAAAGCCTTGAATTGATTTTAAAATATCTAACATATTTTTTTATCCTTTTGAAATACAGAGGCTTAATGAGTGACAAGCAAGAAAACTCAGAGACACTCATGTTTCACCAGGATTAAGAAAGTCTTTGCCAAAGGAGTAATGTTGATGACTTAATGGGGTCAGGCTGTCAGTCACAGATCTCCTCTCACAACCCTAAAATCTCACTCCTAACACTTAAGGCTTGTCTTGTCAGGTGGACAGAAAGAAAATATGGATTTTGTCACAGTATTTATGATTATTGTTTTTTTTTTTATTATAATTTAATTTTTTGGCAAAGAAAAACATGTCCCCAACTAACAGTTCATGTCATAGTTTTCGTTGGTAAAGTCAACTCTGTCTCTTTTTTCTAACATTTTATTTTTTCCTATTTTAGTTATCTTAACCATCAACCATCTAATTCTGCATGACAATCATATTCTCCATGTAAAAAAGTTCCCATCTGGCAGTATCTTCAGCCATCTCAGTTATCTGTCTCAAATATATCATCATGAAGTAAGTGCGTGTATAATAAAATGTTTTATTTGTAAATATCTGCAGTACTTGGAAAAGAAATCTACTCTTTGCCTATGATATGAAGGGAGTTGGCCAGCCAATAGAAATGACAGCTTTTCTGAAAGGCCTGGTAAAGGGCCCTTGTTCCAAGCAGTAATATTAACTCATGGGGGATGCAAGTGTTCCTAGCCATCAAGCAAACTCTAATGTTAAGGGGTTGTCCGCATGAAGACAGATTTAGGGCTATCTGCACAAGCTTTTAATCGTCCAGGCATTCAGTCCACACAAATACAGGGTTTTGGGTATCTGGAAAAGCACATTTTTGAAAGCGGGACCCAGAGTGGATAAATCTGAAAAGGATGGCCTTGCATTTCCATGTGTACAATGAATACTCAGAAACAATGACGTCATAGCCCCACATCTCCCTTAAACTGCTTGGCGAACCCCAAAAACAGAAACAATGGTGGAATACAGTGTTGTGTTCATGCTGCAGAAGCTACTGAGCTTGTTTTGGCTTTTACAGCAAAATCTTCTGCTCCTCTATTACCACGCTAAGCAACAAGTGGACGAAGGGAACAGCAAAAGCCCATGTTTGTTTACATCAGACATGATTTATGTGCACACTCTATGTCTTCTTTCTTTCATTTTGGTATATGACTGCAGAGGAGTTATAGCACCACTCACAGGCCTGGCATATATATTGCATGTTTTCAGGGTTTTCATGTGGACGGACACATTTCTTGAAACAATGCCATCTTTACAGAGAACACTTTGAAAATGAAAATGTTTTTGTCTGGGCCTAATTCTCTGTAAAACGACTGTGGTCCTTGTGGTGGTCTGAGCCTAACTTCTACTTGTGGCTCCTTTGCCACCTGTCTTTCCTCTCACTCTCTGCCCTTAGGAAGAAAAACAAATATAAAATCTGAATTATGTCAATTATAAAATCAATACATGCATTTTGGATAAGTAGCATTTGCACATTGGCTAACATTTTCAGTCTGTCTTTTTCTAACCTGGCACATCAGATGGACCATTTATTGGGAAAGAGCCCGTAGAAAGTGTTCGGAGAGGGCTGAACTTTTCAGAAGCATATCCAGCAGGTGATTGGACAATCATTCCATCAACCAACATTTATTCAGATAATGTCGTAGGCAGGAGCTACAGATTGCGAGCCACTTCATAAAACAAACTCTCTTCAAAATATGTCAGAAGTGAAGCAAAAATATCTCTTCTATAGTGAAGCATGTAGAGTTGATATTTGTTTTTCATTTAATAAAGAAATGTGATCACGATCTGATAAAAACTCCTATTGAAGCTGTTAGTATTTATATTAATCCCTGTACTTGCAGTCAGTTCCTGCTGTCGTCTTGCCCATAGCTCGTTCCTCTTCCTGCTCTAAAGGACTCTGATTGGGCTGTCCTGCTTTAAGCCACTCACAATTGTTGTAGGCTGGAGCTTGGCAAGACAGATCTGCCCGATTACAGACACTGAAACAGACTGGTCCAGCTGCTGTGCAAGGTCTTTTGCAGCTGAAAAGTGTAAAGTGTGTTGCAGATCTTTGCATACATACTGACACATTGTGTTAACAAGTTCTGTGGTCTCATCAATAACACTAATATCACAAAAAAAGTATTGTACCATTTCTATAGGAGAGCTTTACATTTTGAAAAAGACTGCAGTTGCTTTATAAGTAAGCATTAGGGTTTAAAACTAAATATAATCATTGCTTAAACCCGTAGCCTGTGATCTAGATCTGCGAAACACCAAAACAGCACAGAGGGCTGCACACATAGCCTAACTCTCCACATAACATATCATTACATAACAACAGCACCAGGTGACTCGTCATCTCTGTGTACACTCATGCATGATTCTGTGTAGTAAATTGTAACTAAGAAAACTGTAGAGGACCATCCAGTTTGTTAAATTTCCATGACAATTTATAAAAAAAATCCTCATCAGAGTCTCACTGGGTGGCTAAACAATAGCTAAAAAAAACTGTTCCTCTCCCTCAACTAATTTAGAAACCATCAGTTTTACCAGCTCTGACGTTTTCTCTCTTTTTTCTACAGTAATTGCATTGTTGTCATCAGCTTAACATTATTTATGAGCTCTTTACTCTTCTAGCTCTGTTTCAGTCTCCAAGGTCTCTTCCTGTACACAGGCAATGGTCATGTCAGGCGTGGAGGACAGATTGTACTGCATACCAGTGTTTGGCAGAGTATTGCACAGCATCATCAAAACACTAACCCATAAGTACAATTGCTCAAGATGACACTGCAGCATAAGTATGAAATAGATTGAATGCAGAAGCATAAACATGGCTTTGGGCAAAGGCCCTTCCTACAAAGACCATCAAAATACAGTCATT
Organism: Cetoscarus ocellatus; assembly: GCA_037902135.1. NCBI lineage: Eukaryota > Metazoa > Chordata > Actinopteri > Labriformes > Labridae > Cetoscarus > Cetoscarus ocellatus. The sequence continues at coordinate 1,134,257 of JBAMNC010000292.1, read as the reverse complement.
ATTGGTGAGCATGAAAAATGAAGTATATATCTGAAATTACTGTCTATGATAAAGTAAAAGTACATTTAACATGTAAATATGAGCCTGAGAGTGAATAAAATTACAACAAAAGAGATTTTGATTATCCAAAAAGGTCCTCATGGAGGAGCCCTGGTCACAACAGAAATGACTAAGTCCCTCCAAGACTAAAAATCTCAAGTTTCAGGAAAGTTATTGCGTCACCTATAAACTTACTGACACAATGAATTGTTTAATTATTGCACAGTAAAATGTCATGCAACAAGTAAAATCATGAAATACCTCAAAAACAAAAAATTAACAAAATGAAGTCCTTAAAATCCATTTATGAGCATTTGAATATTTTCAGTCATTAAAATTTGCAGGCAAATTCCTGCACAATAACTGTCATAGGTTGGCAACACTTGGAGAAGCAGGTGTGCTTCTGATGAGAATGATTTTTTCTCTTGTAGGTTACTCCAGATTGTTGGTGTGGATGCCCTGCTGCTGGGAACCTGCATAGCTTAAACTACTACAGCTGCTCATATTTGGCTTTTTTTTTAGTCCCGTTCATTTATCATTACAGTTCCTAAAATCAACCTCAGAGTGATCAAACAATTAGAACACATGGTTCGTGCAAATATTACACCCATATCAACAGAAACAACATCATCAAACATAAGTTCTCATTTCTAAATCAATTAAACCCAATTGAAATTTTCAAATTGTCAAATAAATGCTGCTATGGTACTTACATCAATCCTCTGCACCTCGTTAACTTTATAGCTGTTAAGGCTAATATTAGAAAGTTCTCAGTATCCATGGATGTTATTGCTTATTCCACCTCAATAACTACTTTTACAGCCATTTAGAGAGAAGACGTCTTTAAAAACAAGATCCCAAAGGGCATCTTAAGGGCTAATCTCCAAGAAATTTCAATTCAGTAGAGACAAATATGATGAGGACAAATTTATGGTCCATGCATCGATAAATTCATCACTATCATGAATTATTACTTTAGTCCCTTTTTCTCTACCCACCTCTCCACCTCTGCTCACTCACACCCCTAACAAGGCTCTGGTGGATGTCTGTTTCAAGATTAAAAGTTTACTCGAGATTTCCTGCTCCAGAAGGTTTTTTCTTGCCACTATTATTGTTCCTATTTGTGGCAAAGACCTGTAGTCATGGTGGATTCATGTTGGGCTTGAAATAAAAAATAGAAAATAAAATAAATAAGTTAAAATCAAATAAAGTTAATTAAAAAAAAATGTATAAAATGAAAAAGAGTGACGTTTTGTATAATGTCTTAAAATAACTTTGATTTAGTGCAGTACAGATAAATATGAAGTGATTCTCTTTTTCATTTAAATATATAATTATCTTCAATTGTCCTTATTTAAAAAAAAAAAAAAAAAAAAAAAACACAACAAGCTCAAATAACTAAAACTGACCCTGTGTGCAGACCAGTTCTTGCTTGTTATGGTGAATGTTCTGACATTGATCTAAACTACCTGCAGACAGTGCATGTATTTATTCAACCCTGGCTGTAAACTTCTTACCATGACAATCTTGTTTTGCCATTAGTCGTCTGAGGGATTTAACTTGGCAGTGAACATGTGCTTCATGAGCCTGTCAGTCATCAGGTTCACTTGGTTTATCCTGGACATATCGACTTGAGAGCCACATATGTTTTTAACTTAACGCGCTCTGTCTTCATCTGTCTCGAAATTGGTGTCTCTGTCATATGAAATTCGAGACGTCAATCAATGAGAGCTTTACTTTGAAAATTAACCGGAACTGTCAGTGTTGTATGTCGTCCATTCGGAGAGCGAAACGAAATGAAAAGGGAACAGATGACTCCTGGAGCCTGCAGGTCCCTCCGTCCCTCAGGAGCGCACAGTTCGATTTCCAGTCATCCTCACCGATGCTGGCGGTGCCGCGTTATTGCGCAGCCATTCACGGCCATTACGCATCATTCCTACCGGAGCCAGACGATCACACACCAAATGATTACGTGCCAAACCTCCAGCCACGACCGCATGGGTCGGTGCGGGCTGGCTGCTGAGCTCAGATGGGGAAACCCGCAGGAGAGAGTGGCGCGGACACAGCTGAGCTCGGCAGGGTTTTTCACTGCTGTTTCCATTTAGTCACTGTCATGTCGCCTCTGAAAAAGACTACTTTTAAATAGGATTTTAAAAGTTTTATATATTTGTTTTTGGGGAAAAAGGAAGTAGGTCAGGACAAAAATCTTTTAATATAGGCCTGTAGGCTGTTGCAGACTTGGTCAAATTATAACAGGGTTGCAAAAGACCTTAAACGTATTCATGTGTCTGTTACTGAGTAACTGTTTGGTGTATTTGTTCTTTTAGTGTAGTTTTTTTAATCAGTGCATTTGTGTTTACTCAAGAACACAAGAATTAGGCCTACCTAATTACATTCCACACAGTACCTGTAATCGGGAGCAAAAATCAAATAAATAAAAAGCTGAACCAAAGTTCCATTAGCTGGTGCTGTTAGAATACCTCAACTTAATCTAATTAAAGTTACCACCTGAATATCAGAACTGAAAATCTAATGGTTTGATCAGAAACAATAAGTCCACAGGGGCTATCAGCTTATCAACAAGAGGTGTCCAAACACATTTAGTGTTAATTATCAGGGCAAAATGTTAATCCACATACAGCATCTTCATTCATTTGATATACTAAAACATTTTGTGAAATAAAGTGTGTAAATCCAGAGTGTACAAAACACATTTTTGATTTCATTGATTTCTTATTTCCTATCAATCAGGGTGACATGCTTACATTTATAAGATGATGTAGCCTACATGCAACACTATAATTTAGAGAAGCAAATACAGTGACTCATCATACTCCAGCTGTTTATTTGCTTGACAGGAGAAGTGTAATCACAATACTCAGTTAATGTATTGTTTTTTAAATGAAGTGGTTTTTTTTTTTTTACTTTAACTTGAGTGGAATCAGAATCAGAGACGAAGGGAACACTTCCACACTAAAAAACTACAAATTTTTATTGCTTTGACTGCTTTACGGCATACGTCACTTCCCCCTAAGCATTGGGAAAAGGAGAATATAAAGCAGTTTTTTAATTTTTAAAACAGATTTAATGAACAGAATTTAGTTTAAAGTAAATCCAAGCTTATTTTCCTAATGTAAACAGGGACCTCTGGCTCACACTCCTTCATAGTAGGTGGCGGTAATGCTGCCCTGTTATTGTTGGACTTGTAAGTACATGATGATTTATTAGAAAAGAAACATGATCAGATTGTACCTTATCAGTCCACATGGTTTATTTGTCTCTCGGGACGTCCTGTCGACTCTCTTCTCCTCCCTCTGTATGTCAACAAATGCACGTTGGTGTGAGGTGCTCTGTTTTACGACAGTGCAGTTACACTCAACGTCCATGTGTGTTAACAGGTAATAAAATTTCTCCTAGTATTTGTAGCCGATAAGTATACATAGTAGAAGATATATAAACTCACCGGCCACTTAATAAGGTACACCTTGCTTGTACTGGATTGAGCCCCCTTTGCCTTCAGATCTGCCTCATTTCTTCATGGCAACAAGGTGCTGGAAACATTCCTCAGGGACTTTGACTATGGCACTGACATTTAGTTTCTGCAAATTTGTCAGCTGCACATCCATAAACCACAAACCACAAGTGTTCTTTTGGATTGAGATCTGGTCACTGTGGAAGCCATGCCCGGGTCAAGCTCTGCATCAGCTGCTGGGGAACCAGGGCATTCTGATGCTAAATCAGCCGCTGGAACAATGGATACTTGGACAAGGGCATAAAAACAGGTTTTTGGAAAAAAAAAAAAAAAGAAACCAAAAATATTTATGTTACGTTATCTCATTTTCACTATATATATAAATATATGTTTATACACACACCCTGGGTACCTTCACAGTGTCTTACCTGTTTCTAGGTAGGACTATGGTGTTGTTCCCGGGGTCCGTGGGAGCCACACTCCCAGTTTCAGGGTAGTTTCCCAGTTTGTGATCATCGTATTTGCATATATGCATGTGAGGTTTACATTTATAATTACACTGATGCAGAAAGCTGTCTTAAACCAGAATAATGTGGTTTTCTTGGAACAGTTCTGGAGCACAAACCAGGTTCCAGGAGCCTGGTAATGGCAGTGTCCTGCTTCCTGAAATTGAGATATTGTGTGTACATTGACAAACACTAAAACAGGATACCCCAAAAAAAAACCTCGGTCATAAAGAAGATCCATTTAGTGTGTATGTTTTCAATCTAAAATGTGAACTCCCCTTTCATCGTGAGAAAATCCAAATCTCACAATAAAAAACACCCAGAAAGTGACCTCAGTATCTTCAGTGAGGTTGTAGTTACAACCCTCAGGAAACTCACCCTGAAGAGTTACAAGCTATTACTCACTGGGGGAGTTTTCCTCCTCTATCTCGGTTGGTGTTTACATGCAACCTCAGACCGGGAGCTAACCTCAGTCATGATGTGCCACAAAACAGACAGCACATTTAGATCCCCACCATGGTTATAAACATACTGCACCACTGCTTCACCACATTAAAGGAGGGCCATCAATCTTACTCTGGTCATTCTGGTTCATTTTGGCTGAGCTCAGTAGAATATGGTCAAATAACATAAAGTTAGACATAAACACCTGCTTTGGCTGCATTGTAACCAGTGTTATGAGGAAAGCTGCTGTGAATGACCTAGATGAACCCACAGATGCTCTGACCTCAATATGAAGCTTGGTAAAGACGCGTGGGCCTCTAAGAAAAAAAGACCTGGTTTGTAGCTAAACTTAGCCTGCTCTGTCCAATAAAGGAGGAAGCAGATGGAAGAGGGGATTTTTTTTTCACAAAGAGACAGAAACACTGACAGAGGAGGTCAACGCAGTATAGAGAAGCTCCACTGAAACTACACACACACGCAGACACAGTATTACAAGGCCAAGTTGTCCATAGATTGTAAAAAGAATGGATCGAGTTGAACACTGTACTTTAGGTAAAGCCAAAATCACCTACTGTCCTGTTGACTGACAGGAGTGACCCACCTCCCTCATGTGAATATCCATTCAAGCATCCATTATCTGTACTGGTCATTCCTTTTGGGGTCGGCCTTGGTTTCTTCATCACAGTGTCTCTCATGTATGTTCTGGTCATGTTTTTGCCTCCGTCCCAGCCAGAGGCAACACATTTCTTTGAACTTTGACCACATGTCCTCCAAGATTTGTAGGCCCTGATCACTCACGCAAGCATTTTTAATCACTCTGGTTAATTAGGACAGGTTGAAACCAGGTGGAGCACTGGTAAGAGATTTCTAAGTCAAAAATTTTAACAACCAGTTGAAATGGTAACAGGTCAGCAAGTCATCCTACTAAACACCTTCTACAGATCTCACAGGATTGTGAAGCTGGTAATCAAATAAACGCTACAACACACATGATCCTGAGAAGAAGTCTAATCTGGGGCTCTTTCACAAACACCTGTGTGGGTGTCCAGGGCCTTTTAAGAATGAACTGATGAGATCACAAGTCAAAGGGCAAGTCCATGTTGAGCGTATGCCCCAACCGTGCAAGTAGCCTGTTGTAGTTGCTTAAGGGGATATTTCAGTATTTCTGAAGTTGGGTTGTATTAAGGTATCAATAGTCAGTGCTTTCTTTTCCTCCAGGAAGAGTCTGTGTTTGGCACTACTTTAGAAGAAGTTGGTCCTCTCCTCCTGGATCTCTTTTTGAGGAATTTCTTCATCTGAATACTTTGATACATAAAGGTAACCCCATGCAACCACAATAAAAGGAAAGTCATCATCACATTAGCCCAAATTACTCATACTTGGTTCAGTATCAGTTTCCTCTGCTGTTGTTCCTTAGAGAAAAACAGCAGATCGGCAGAATCAGTGTGAACAGGGCAAGAACACATAGCCATTTGCTGGATTGTAAATAAGTGCCAAACACAGAGACTTCCTAGACGGAAAAAAGTGTGCTCTGATATTTTTCGCCCAATCATACTTTCAAGCTAACATAGTTTTTTGGCCTTTTTTATGAATAACTCACAGAAATCACTGTCAATGCTGACAGCAGCGTCCCCAATCAGTGATCTCAGTTTGATCTCTTTAAGATGCAGCACTGCTGGAGCCCTTTCTGCCACTTTCCTCGACTATTGTCAAGTACCTGATACAATTCAACTTCAAAATGCTGGACTATACCTTGAAGCAATCTGTGAATCTTCATGTATGATATGTGCTGGGAATGAACCTTCTATAGGATTTGACAGATGAAGACCTTTTCCATTACAGCAGGGCAGTTTTTGTTGGAAAATTACCTAAAGAGTACAATAGAGCTTCAAATGGAAAGTTTAGTGACTTTGTGGGTAATTGTTTGTTGGCTGGTTAAGAACTATAGTTGTCTATGATGGATGGCAGAATGACATGAGCAAAGCCTCTACATAGAAGTTGTCCTAGGGTCAGACTGTTGCACTCTCAGCAGCTGTTGTTGTAACATTAATTTCAAACTGTCATCATTGTAGTGTCAACTTTCAACAGATTTAAAGTTATCAAAGGTTAATCCTTGATCACTTCTTTCCCACCTCTGTTTTTTTGATGCTTTAAAAAGCAGTGATGGACAGCTATTTATGAATGCAGCTCATGTGGGGCTGTGTGAACTGAATTATCACTGTGGAGCAGAAACTGTTGGAGGGAGCAAACACGAATAAAAGGGACATTGAACATTTCATAATCGGGAGCTTCTGCTATGGACTGTTCTGGCCTGAAGGGTTGTTCACTGTTTTGCTTGTAAACAAAATGTCAGCTTAGCAGAAGAAAGAGACAGAGACTGTATTTTATGAACCCTGGCAAGAGAACATAGTCTTTACACTCTGATTAAACACTTTCAAAGTACATCTTAAAACATGTATGCACTGGCATCAGATGACCATAGAGCTGGACATACTCTGTGTGATTTTAATGCATTTCTGACCCAACTTGGGGTCCAGCTACTGCAGTTGAAGTTGGGCCAGATTTAAGCCCAAATGTGTATTTTTGTCACGCACAGGAGGAGAAAACAGTGGGTCACAGCTCAATCAGTTGCCCATGCCAGGTTGGATTGATTTTCACATTTGATATTTTGACTTTTTTCCCTTAAATAGTGAAAATAGGGGTGCAGCTGGTTCTCCAACGTCTTTTTCTGCTTTTGACTGTCAGATAGCATCTGTAATCACCATGGTAGCACCCTCCCAGTTTCAGGAAATATAAGGGCCAGCAGGAAATACACAGAGCCTCGGCCAAGAGAAAATATTATTTATGACTGATCAGCAGCTCATTGTACTTGCAGATGATGCCATGTATGTGTAAATGACATTTACTATAATGTGGTGTTATAAAAATAAAGACTGATTGATTGATTGATTGATTCTAAAACCAGTTAAATTATTGATGCCTCCTTTTTATTCCTGTTACATCTACACACAGTACACCTGCAAAATTTTAACAATATTTTAGCATTAAAGACAGGAACTGTTATTTAGTACTTCACCTCATGAAAGACGTGTAGCAATAATTTTAGTATTTGGCCAGATAGAGGTATAATGAGACTTTCAAATGCTTTTGTTCAAGCATAGAAATATTTTGTGTCTGTCTTAAGACGCCTTTTAGCTCGATCAGAGCCTTCAGTCTGTATTTTTTGCCACAGCAGTTGGAGCTCAACTTATACCCCTTTCAGACTGGCCAAAAAACCCGTGTAAATCCTCCAACAATCTGCTCCTGTCTGCAGTTTGAAAGGGTCTACTCGGCATTTCAACCTGGGTCGACTTACCCTGCAAGCGACATGGGTTTTTATCGGCTCGTCTCCGACCGGCTTCAGTGAGAACGTCACACCCGGGTGAAGCTGCTAAGTTACGGATGACGTCGACATTACGTGCTCACGGCATAACATCGCGCCCGTCCCCTCTGTCTGTAACTTACGTGACTCTTTGCCATCTCAGCAACAAATTCCATCCGCCTTTGTATCATCAGCACCGAGTTAGTACATTTTTAAAGAGGGACAAAAGTACAAAGTACAGAAAACCATGTCCACGACGTCCATGCTCTTTTCCATTGTTTACGTGGTCGTGTTTTGTCGCGCCGATGATGTCATCGACGTGATGACATCAGCTTGATTCGCCAGAGGGAAAAAAACAGCCACGCAGCTCGTCTGCTGCTGAGTAGACCCGGGTCTGCTGGCAGTGGTAAAGGAGTCACTCGCGGGTTAACCAGCGTTGAAAAAACCAGCGTTGACCCGCGGATTTTAGTGTGAAAGCGGCATTATTCATCCTGACTGTGAAATCATGTGCATACCCTCTATCGGACAGAAGTTAGAGTGATGGTGAAAGCGTGAAATGTTGGTTCCAATGTAGTCTCCTGATCTATTCATGTTGGATTAATTGCCCATGTATTATTATGTTCCAGGGGCACATGGTCGTCTATCAATGTGTACAAGTTAGAGTCTGTATGTCTACACTTAAAGGTCACTTATGTAGGATGTTATGTCCCAGCTTATTTTGGGAAGAAGCCAACGGATACTGACACCATGTATCAGGTTCAGGTACCTTGAAGTGGGATCTTGTTTACACTGTAGTCCTTGTATAGCAAGAATTTAAAAGATGGTTCAATGATGCCTTTATTAGAAATTGTATACAGGCTGTCACCATAAAGCTGAAGTTGAGTCTTTCACACATTTATCAGGACACTCATACACACAAAGATCACATACACATACTTGCAGGCACACTCAGATGCATGCAGGCACTAAGGGTGAATCCCAATTGTAGCCCTTAGCCCTTCCCCTTTATGTTACCCCTTCCTCTTGTCCCTCTGTTTTGAGGGCCAAGAGGAAAGGGTGAAAACATGCCCCTAAGAAATAAGACGCCACTCGATTCCTGTTACGTCATCATCCAGAGCCGCTCGCTGGCTGTGTCATAGGCAGATGCGACAATAGCTGTAATTACAGCTGCGAAAGCTAGCTCGTTATAACCACAAATTTTAAAATACGATCAACAGTTCAAAACATGATTAATATTTACTTGATGATTTAATAACTACTGATAATTTTGCGCTTCTTTTGGACTCCGCTCTGCCTTCTTGCCAGCAGGCGTGGTGTATTATGGGAAATTCTCACTTTCTTTCAAGTGAGGTCCCGGTCTGTCTTTGTTTCAAGGGCTGTGTAGCCTTTTGTCTTAGCACTTCCCCTTAGCCCTATGGAGAAGTGGGACACCCCTTCCCTAGACGTGAACGCGCAAAACAACCATCTCTCCCATTATAAAAACTGTATTTCTCAAGCAAAATCCACATACTACTCCAGTCTGATCAACAACAATGAAGGGGACTCAAAGGTCTTATTCTCCATACTCAAAAATATTACACAGCCCCCTGACTCACTTCCTCCACATATGTATTCAACTGCCTCATGTAATAGCCTCATTTCCTTTTTCTCAGACAAAATAACCAACATTCATCAGCAACTTATTCCAACCATTCCAACAAGTTCACCCTCCTTTCTTCCTGCTGTTCCTCCTTCTCAATCACTCCCAGTGTTCACCCTACCCCGTGTCACTGAAATTGCTAATCTCATCAAAAAATCAAAAACCTCCACCTGCTAACTGGACCCCCTTCCTACTGTTCTTGTCAAAGCTGCTGCTCTTTCTCTGACCCCTCTCATCACACTCATAACCCACTCCTCCCTCACCACTGGAGTTGTCCCCTCACCCCTTAAAACAGCTGCTGTCACTCCCATACTTAAGAAACCCGGTGCTGACCCCAACAACCTCAACAATCTCCGTCCTATTTCCAACCTTCCATTTCTCTCCAAAATCCTCAAAAAAACTGTTGCCTCACAACTCCATTCCCATCTGTCTCACAATAATCTCTATGAACAATTTCAATCTGGTTTCCGTCCCCTTTCATTCCACTGAAACAGCATTACTCAAAAACACCAATGATCTCCTCTTAGCTGCTGATTCTGGTCTGTTATCTATCCTCATCCTGCTTGATCTGAGTGCGACCTTTGACACCATTTCCCACACCACCCTCCTGGACAGACTTCACTCAATTGGCATTACACAGACACCCCTCACCTGGTTCAAATCATATCTCTCTGGCCGCACTCAGTTCATTCAGCTCAAATCTTTCACTTCCCACCCACTCCCAGTCACCACAGGTGTGCCCCAGGTCTCGGTCCTGGGGCCCCTGCTCTTCATCATTTACATCCTCCCACTTGGACACATCCTCCGAAAATATAACATTCAGTTTCACTGCTACGTGGATGACACCCAGCTCTACATCTCCACTAAACCTGACTCCATCCTCCCACCCTCCTCCCTCACCAACTGTCTTCTTGAAATAAAATCCTGGTTCACACTCAACTTCCTCAAACTAAATAGTGATAAAACTGAAATGTTACTAATTGGCTCTAAATCCACTCTCAACAAATCCAACAGTTTCTCCATTCCATTTGACCACTCCTCCATCTCCCCCTCCCCTCAGGTAAAGAGTCTGGGTCTCATCCTCGACAGCACACTCTCCTTCACCTCTCACATCAACAGCATAACCCGGTCAGCCTAGTTCCACCTCCGTAATATCAACCGCCTCCGCCCCTCCCTCACCACTCACACCACTGCCATTCTGGTCCACAGCTTAGTCACCTCCCGACTCGATTACTGCAACTGCCTTCTGTTTAGTCTCCCTCAGAAAATCCTCCATAAACTTCAACTGGTCCAGAATTCAGTAGCTCGTATCATCTCAAGGACTCCATCCACTCACCACATCACACCCATCCTGCAGCAGCTCCACTGGCTCCCCATCACATACCGCGTTCAATACAAAATCCTGCTCCACACCTACAAAGCCATCCACAGCCTCACCCCTCCTTACCTCTCTGACCTCATTCACATCTCTGTACCTGCCCGTACCCTCCGATCCTCTTCATCTGTCCATCTGTCTGTCCCCTCCGCTCGCCTTGTCACCATGGGGGGGTCGAGCATTCAGCCGCTCGGCTCCCCAGTTATGGAACTCCCTCCCTCCTGATCTCCGCAACACAGAGTCCTTACCCCTCTTTAAAACCAGACTCAAAACTCATCTGTTCAGACTGTCCTACTCCCTCTGATCGCTGGCACTGTCAGTTGTATTGTATTGCTTGTTTTTACACCTGTTTTTATGCCTGTTTTTATGCTTGTCTTGATGCACCTTTTATTTGTACTTTTGTAAGGTGACCTTGAGTGTCGTGAAAGGCGCCCTTAAATAAAATGTATTATTATTATTATTATTAAAACCAAGGGGTAGGGGGTAAGACAAGGGCTAAGGGGTAGAATTGGGATGGACCCTTAGGCTGACAGGACTGAGCATGTGAATAAGCTTTGAAGAAAACCAGTCTGTATCTCTGCGTCATTATTAAACAAATATTAGCAGAAAATCCTGAGGGACAATGCCACACGATGCTGCTCATATCATAAAATGGTCTGCTGCTCTCACTGAAGAGCTTTCTGAGAAGACGAGGATTCAGCACTTTTTTAAGTGCACGTCAGGAAGTGGGACTGCATCTTGTTGACTAATAGGCCAACTTTCAGATACAGCCCACCCAAAACTTGAACTGGTGACCCTTCAATTCTTGACTCATTTCTTACAGATTAAGCCACTATGACAGCAGTGCTTCTAGTCGATCCACTCTGTACAGACTCTGGTTCCAGATTTGCAATGCCATTGATTCTCAGATAGTAATTTGGCTTTATAAATATGCAACAAAAGTTTTGGGCAAAAAAAAGTTAAAATACAGATTGCAGCTGGATAAATAATATGCGTTACTGCCTCTGCATAACAGGGTATGTTTTTGCTGGCGTTTGTTTGTCAGTTTGTCTGTTGGTGAGATAACTTAAAAACATATGAATGGATTGGATTTTGATTACATTTTCAGGTAATGTTGGCCGTGGCACAAGGAAGAAGTGATGTGATTTTTGATGTTGATCTGAATCCAATCTGAAGGAATTTTTTGAAAGATTTGCTAACATCACAAGAGAGAGCCGTTTTCCAATTTTCTGTTCAGAACATGGCAAACAATGTCAAAAATGCCAAGGGAAAGGCCATTCTCTATGAGAACGTTTTGTTATTTCTAAATATGAAGGGAGCAAAGTGGACTCCGGCTTCCTTGTAAAAATAATATTTTAATGATGAACAAAAATCCAATAAAGGGGCCCACAGTGCATGTGCATGTCTTCATATCCAGTCTCTTATAGAAACAGATTTTTATATAAAATACATCAATACATTATATCACTAGATACTTTATTTTAAAATGATATGCAGCAAAATAATAATTGGGGGGTAGAAAAGTTGTTTTTACAACAAATGAGTGCAGTTACTGTGACTGTGACTGAGAGAAAGATGTTAAACTGTTTAGATGAGACAGCAGCATGTAATAGAAAAGGAGAGTGGCAGTGTTTGCTCCAGAAAAATAATAAAATCCAATAAATGGCCATACTTATGTGAAAATTGCAGCCCAAAAGCGGTGACAAAAAACAATGAAGGGCAAGGTAAAATACAGTGGTGCTCTGTTTCAGGCTTACAGAAGAGTAAGTCTGTGCTCCATGTAAAGGTCATGACTCAAAATGTGCTGGTCTAAAGCCTGGAAATTCAGGGCTTAAAAAAGTCCCCCTCCAGCCTTGAGGTACTGTATCTTTTAATAACAAAGTTGTTTCTTTTTTGTAAACTTTATTCACCATTGATTACCTTTATTCAATTATTCCACCATTTTAAGATTAAAAATATTCATTTAGTCTCAAAAAGGTTTATATAACAAAAGAAAAATCTCCTTTTCAAGAATGTCCTGGTCAAACAGGGTAGCCCAGGTAATGATGTGTATCAACTCAATTAAAATGGTAACATGCACCACTTAGAAGAGTCTAATGTCCCAGTTTACCATGGAACACGAGTAAGTGAATCTGCAATATAGATAGCCATATGACCCATTTCATCAAGTTACTGGACACTTATGCAGCCAGCTAACTTGCTGTATGTTTAACCGTGAGAACATTGTAAAAAAATTCACAGACTAAACTCCAAACTTTACTTCACTTTTTTTTTTCTTTTCGTGTCTTGCTTCAGTCCTGAGTCATTGACAAGCAGATAGACACCATTCTTTTGACTGAGCATCCAGTAACAAAAAAGAGACGGGCAGAGCTCACCCACCCCTAGTTACCTTAGCTCAAATACTGGGAATCAGTGGGTAGTGTTAGCCTGCCTCTGCCTACAATCATCAGATAAACTCCTTAGCAACTCTAAACGGTCCTGTGTGCTTATTGTGACTCCTTTTTTTTAAATAACATCATGTTACACTATCTTCCACTATCATTGTATTATCTTCTATAGAGGCTTTTTTTTGTTGAACTACTTAAAAGCACTTCCATGGTGGTTTGCACTAGAGATGTGATGTTCACAAACGAGTCGAGTCTTTTGAACAGCTCTTTTAAGTGAAGATTAGAACTAATTCACAGTTGTGAGTGAGCTGTTCATTTGCAAGCAATTCTTAAATTTGCAGGCAATTTGCATCTAATAATGGCTCGCAAATGAACGCCTCAGTCACAACTGCAAATTAGTTCTCATCTTCATTTAAAAGAGCTGGTTAAAAGACTCAACTCGTTTGTGAACATCACATCTCTAGCGCAAACCACCATGGAAGTGCTTTTAAGTAGTTCAACAAAACAAAGCCTCTATAGAAGATAATACAATGATAGTAGAAGATAACATAACATAACGCGGTAAAAAAACAAGTCACAACAAGCACACAGGACTGTTTAGAGTTGCTGAAGAGTTTATTTGATGACTGTAGGAAGAGGCAGGCTAGCTATACCAGTTGACTCCCAGTATTTTAGCTAAGGTAACTAGCGGTGGGCGAGCTTTGTCCGTCTCTTTCTCGTTACTGGACGCACAGTCAAAAGAATGGTGTCTATTTGATTTTAATGGACTCGGGAGTGAGGCAAGACACGAGAAGAAAAAAAACGTTGGCGTATCACTTTAAGGTAATAAAACAATGCATGTTTTCCCTTAAACTTATGGAAGTTATCAAAGGCGGATGACAATGACACATTTATGCTGTGTTACTTATAGGTCAGAACTATGAGTAAAAAAAAGGGGGCATGCACAAAACATCCATTTCATTTTCAGAGTAAACTGATCAGCAGCCATGTTAAGGTAAATTAGCCCAGTTACAAGATGTATAAAATGATTTTGTTTATCCTGACAGTGTACATGGATTTTAAGTTAAATCTGAGTTAGAGAAACCCAGTCCAACATAATCAAAAATAACAGATGATGATGAGTATATAAATGATGCATGACTAAGCTTTAATTTTTCCACACTGTTTTTTGAGTAGCTTCATTGTGTTAATTCAACATTTTACTTTGACTAAAATGGTACAAAGCAAAGCGGCTTTTCTCTGAAACTTCAAAAGAGAGATGCTTTATTTGAGGGCAACAGCTTATGATTTAGGGCTGGAATGTGAGGCAGTGGTGAAAGTCCCTTCTCCAGCTCATAATCAAGATATTCAACAATGATTTAGTAATGCCTTCAGGTTAGGGAACACTCTGTAGGTCCTATTTACGTCTTAGGTCACAAGTGATGTCACTCCCTCAGCTAGAGACAAAACAAAACTAAGCTGGAGGCAAACAAAAAATCAACACCAATAATAAGCAGGGAGCACAAGAGTCTGAAAATGTGTTTTTGTTGAAATATTGGGTGACAGAACAAAAAGGGAAATACAAGTGCCACAACGCTGAAATCCAGAGAGTCTGTTCCAGTTCATCAGTGTTAACTCTTTCATGTTACACTTTTGTTTCCAGCTTTACGGTGAATGGAGGATAACGAGGAAATAATGTATTGTCCTCTCAGTTTCATCTCTGCATGCTGTGAAACAGATATAACAGCAATGAGTCATAGTAGGGTCATTTCGGACTGAAACGTGACCGTGGTGAGCAAAGGTCCGTTTCTCAATGGATTTTTCATCTAGGAGGGCTAAAAAACAAATTTAGCTGGGGTATATTTTTCAAAATGGCGGGGAAAATTTTTAGAGGCCAAAATCCAAAATGGCTGTCGTGGAAATGATCTTTTTAATGGTTTAACCTACAATGATGCACAAAACACGGTTTCAGACCTTATTTTTGTCAAGGAATACAGGAATTTGACCTTTTTTGACCTCCAAATTCAAGATGGCTGCCAATTTTGGTGATTTTTATCAATTTTTGGGGGGATTTTTTCCCTTTTTGGGGATTTTTTCAAACTGATCAGCTCAAGCAACAAACCTTTCAACTTTGCGTAGTTTCTTTTATGTAAAGCTATTGTGCAAAATTATTTTTGGTATATGAAAAGTGATGGGATGAACAGGACACTATATTCTTAGTAGGCTATCCTATTTAACAGCTGTTGTTTACACATAAACATCTACTTTATGGTTCTCAGATATTATTTCTGTGTACTTACACTGTATATTAGTCAATTCATCATGAGCAGAGCTTCCATCAGAACCTAATATGAAGACTCTGTGACAATTTTGAAAAAAATCATCAAAAAGGGAAAAAATTCCTCCCAAAAAATCGGTAAAAATCACCAAAATTGGCAGCCATCTTATATTTGAAGGCCAAAAAAAGGTCATAACATTATGTAAAACTGAAATATGTATTCCTTGACAAAAATAAGGTCTGAAACCATGTTTTGTGCATCATTGTAGGTCAAACCATTAGAAAGATATTTTCGGCGATAGCCATTATGAATTTTAGCCTCTAAAAAATTTTCCCTGCCATTTTGAAAAATAAACCCTAGCTTAATTTGTCTTTTAGCCCTCCTAGACAAATCCATTGAAAAACGGACCTTCGCTCACCACGGTCACGTTTCGGTCCGAAATTACCTTACTACTGTAAAATACCAAATAAACGCCGAGTTCCAATTAATCGCTGGGCCCCATATAAATGCTGGGTGTAGCAGCACATTTTGACAAATAAACGCCCCTTCCAAATAAACGCTGAGTGAACTTTACTAGGCACAGCCTTCGAGCTGCGGTCAAAGCTACAGAACACACCTGGAAACGCTGAGCTACCAACTGACAGCTGACGCTGGTAAAGTGATTTGTTTGAAAAGAAACATGATCAGACTGTACCTTATCAGTGCACATGGTTTATTTGTCTCTCAGGGTGTCCTGTCGGCTCACCTCTCCTCCCTCTGTATGTCAACAAATACACGTTGGTGTGAGGCGCTCTGTTTTACAACAGTGCAGTTACACTCAACGTCCATAGAGGCCACTAGAGCGCAGAAAGCCGGAATCTTACTAGGGCTTTGAAAATTCAAAGAAGAAGACGTTGTCACTGCCGCTGCATGTCGTTTGCCCTTAACTGACGTCAGGAGGCCAGTCACATCAGTTAACGGTACATCGGTGTTGATCGCCATGGCCCCAGTACAGCGGGGAAAAAAAGTAAGACCTTAACTTATCTAGTTCCTTACCAGTATTAAGAGTGTTTAGAGAGTGCTGAGTTGAAAGAAGAAGACAAAAGTATAACTATAGTACTGTAATCTTGCCTTGAAAATGTAAAGGTGATATTCATACTGGTGTAAATAAAAAGTTTGATTACATTTACTATATTTTTTAATTTTTTTGCTAAGCAAGATTTTTGTGAAAAAGGAATTAAACGCGTGTTCCAAATAGCCACCTGGTCCCAAATACACACTTGGTCTGCTCAGTGATTGAAACAAATAAACACCCCGGCTATTATTTGGTATTTTACGGTATCAGTGGTGCAGTGCTGTGTGTATGTGCCTGTCTGTTTGGGAGTGAATGTGTGGCCTACAGGATGCCACAGTCTCTCGCTCTCTTAAAAAGCCCAATAAAGTGATGCAAATATCACCGTGTTGAATCAATATTTACAGCTTTAGGCATAATGAAAGAGGTTCTTTATTACACTAAGGCTTTTTCTTTGTTTGTTTATACCCCTTGATCCCATGTGTTTTTGAGAAATTGTCAATAATGCTTTTGTAGTGGAAAGCTTTCTTCCCAGTTAAAGAAGAAAAAACACAGTCATATGCATATTTTGGGTTGTCAGCCTCACTTAAGTTGTGAAATCCAAGATTGCTATTACCTGCAAATATAACAACTACAGAGAAGTTTTGCGAGAGATAATGTCTTTGAAAAAACTGCCACAGTGTTGTTGAGAACTGTCCACTTTGATAACTACAGAAACAAAGTTGCTTCATTACGGAGAGATAAGCTGCTGATGGCAATGTGTGGGATAAGGTAGCACATCATCTCCATTTTTTTTTTACAATTATGGACGTGATGATGCTGTTGATAAGCAGCTGATACAGTGATATAAATGTGAGAGTGATTACACTTTGTTTTCATTCATATCTGTTCAAAATGAACAAATTATTTATACTTGCATCTTGATTTCCGGTGATTTTTCCTTTTTAATCAATGCTTTTCCACACAAGAAATACTTTCATTGGTTAATTTGTTCATATTGCTCACTATTCTGTTCTTTGCTAGTTCTTTATTTCTCTTCTTCAGTGGTAATTTCTCCTTATCCTGGCCTGGTTGTGCTCTCTTTATTGCTTATCATCAAATGTCTGTCCATGACTGTATACTTTTGCATGAATAATTTCTTTCTCCACATCAATAAAACCTTTATTATGATCCATATTTATAAATGTTAATCACAGCCTAAATCCCTAATCGTATGTCACTTCTAGCTGACAGTTTTTAGAAAGGAGTTAGTGTTTGACCAAAATATATATACTCCAATTGGTACTGTATTTTATATACGAGGGCTGATTGATAAATTGTGAGCCTCATATTTAAGGGTTTTACTTTTGGCAGACATATTGCATTATTTTTCAACATAATGTTTAGGGGCCTCAATGCCACTTTAAAGAAGTCCTTTTCTTGACCGTTCAGAAAGTCCTCCACTGCATGTATGACGTCATCATCTGACTGAAAGTGGGTACCGGAAATGGCCTTTTTCAATTTTGGAAATAGATGAAAGTCTGAAGGAGCGAGATCAGGCGAATAAGGTGGATGCTCAGTCAATTCAGAGCCACAATCTTTAATGGCAGCCATGGCAATGACAGACTTGTGAACAGGGGCATTTTTTCCATTTTGTAAAAGTCACTTGCCTTGTTTACTTTAGAGTGCTACCTCTTCAACATAAACTGACTAAATGACACCAGTCTTCAGGTACACAGCCTTAAATAGTCAGGGAATAGTAGAGCTGAAAAAGGACATCCCTGCTTATCTTCTTCAATACAAGGCTCACAACTTATTAATCAGCCCTCGTAGTTGGACAGCCTGATTAGTCATTGTTACATTAAGGTACAGCTAGTAATGATCGTTCATTTGTGGAATCTAGCAACACAACTAAACGTGTCAGTAGTGCCCAAAATAAATGTGCCAAAATCTTCTCCTCCCCTGGGTGAAAGCCTGCAGTTTCTCAGACGCACTGGTGAGGAGTTGGTCTTCTGGGGGTAGTGTCTTCCTGGGACACCCTGTTCGTGGTCTGTCATTGACTTCACCAGTCTCACGAAAGTTCGTCCTAAGTTTGGAAATGGTACCAGGGATGACACCAAATAATACTGCCACTCTGCATACCAGAAGACCAGCTCCTAGTTGCAGGGGATTTTGGAGCAGGTTTTTGGGGTTGTCACCTACCTGTGCAGCCTTGTTGTTCATTCCAAGAATGCATGATCCTTACGAGATGCACCTCATTGTAAAGGTGACTAATCAGGCTTTCAAAGATAGAAAATTGACAAGATTGATATCAATTGAGTCAATCAACTGAAATAATGTTTCCAAACTTTCTTGAGGAGAATAGATATCGATGAAGTGTTTTTATATTTAAAAGGGGAGAAAACACTGGGCCTGATGTGACTGTCCTTCAGCAGCTTTGTTGCCTTAGGGTGCAAAGGTCATGTGTTAAATCGTCAGACTCTCCATGACAAAAGTTCTACTGTTTGATTTACTTAAAGTATTCCAAATATTTCACAGTAGCATCCATGATAATCACAGAGTTAGTGGATAGGCTCTTAATTTGATTTGATTTCTGGAGCTCTGACTGAAGTGCTTTACAGTCACTGTTGTAAATTGTGTGAGATAATCAATTTAATATTTCCTTTTTATTTTTGTTAATTTAAGAGGGCTATAAAAAACACCCATGTGAAAGCCTAAGTGCCAGTGGGTGTTGACCAGAGAGTTTTGGAGAATCTTAAGACAGCCTTTTCCATTTAAGCACACCACATTATTTCAAACAGAACAAGCATTGAGCTCACTTTTCTTGTAAAATAATATTAGCAGCCATCAGTTAAGGTTATTAATCAATGAATGTCAAGACTAACACAAAGTATTTCATACCTGTTAATGGTCTTTTGGGAACTCAAATATGGAAAAATATAGATACAGTCCAAAAACTATTATAATCCACAAAACACCTTTCACATGACAATCATGGAAGGTAAATTATTAAAAATATATCCTCTTATTCTTTCTTTTGAGCAATGGTCAACTTAAGTCAGGTTTTATATCATTTGTTCAAAGCTTGGTAGTTTTATTCTAAAGCATTATTTTGGATGCACCACTTTAGTCTTTATATGGCATGTGTGTACACCTTTATCTGAAAATGTTGATTTTCTTATGTGTCTGGGTCAAAAATAACATCTTTTCATGATTGTTTTTAAACCATGATAGGGATTTACCAATTTACAGTTTGTTCCTGTCAGTACATTTTGCTTGTTCAGAGTGAACATTCTAGCCCCTTTCTTTAATTATTAATGCATGTGTTTAAAGACTTTTATAAGCAAGTTAACAGCTTATTTTATTAATGTTTTACATGCAAAGCTTTTTTCTCTGTTGTGACCCTATGAAGGTATTTTGCAAACATTTGGACCAGTTACAAAGTCTCAATTTGCATTCATGACAAATGATGGAGATCCATCCTTTAAACATGTGCGCTACTGAAGCAAGCAACAAAACACATTTAAGACTTAAACAAAGAGATATAATTTCCATCTAGAATATTGTTAGTTATTTAAAGAGTACAGGGACACAAAACACAAGTCTATATACTAGTTTTTCTTAACTATGCATCATATTATCTAGCTTATAAACATCAAATAATGTTAAGCTGAAAACCTAGTTCAACAAGAAATTTCAGCTATTTCTAAGGATATATATACAAAGTATAGCGACTAAATAATGAGACTGTGCTTATGAGGATGTGGCTCACACACATCCTGAATGCTATATATTAAAGGTTTGGTATTCACACCAGCTTCTGATTGAGGTGTTTTTGCAGAGGCATCGGAATATGATCAGTGTGTGCCATGGTTTTCCCAAGACTTCTGAGTCCTGATCAAAAAGGAAAATCACAGGCTAATTTGTGGAGACATTTCGGATCAAATTGAAGGGAACCAAAACTTTTAGAGGGAGTGATTTTAAAGTGTTTTTGGACAACTTTCACAGGCACCTTTGTTATATTCAAATTTTCATGCTAAATTTTTCTTATTGTCTCTTTATCAATGACCATCTCTGCTGTCATTCTTTACCAAGTCGTCATTTTGATCATTTTGAACATTTGTTCATTTTGTCCCATGTTTTCAGGAGTTTTTGATGTGCATGTGTGTACAGGATGTTAATCATCTTGAACATCCTCTCTGCCTTCACACACAAAATATTTTGTGCCATTCAAATACAAGTGCACGTGACATGCAGTGTTCCCCAAACACATAAGTTAATGGGCAAAAAGATTTGGATGCTGTTTTGCTCAATTTTACAAATAATTTCAAGTTTCCATGTTTCCGATGCCTGGGTAACAACACATGCATTTTTAATCAGTAGCTAGCTGTGAACCAGACGTCACTTATTGGAGATCACAGCAGCTGTGCCTGAAACCCAACCTTTAAAATCTAACACTCTGTGTGACTGTGAACCACGTGGGTTTATCCTTGTAAGCACACTCTCATTATCAAATAGCCTGACATATATGTATGTGTGTGTATTTTGAACAGAGAGCAGAAATGATTACAGTGATAGCGACAAAGTTTGGTTGTCAGAGGCTTGTGGGCTTCACCAAATTCAGCAAAGGTCCAGATTGTCTGGTGGTCCCAAAAAGTACTGAACAATATTTTCACGTTGTTGAGTGTTAAAAGTGATTTTGTTCTCTTCTGTCATGTGACAAATGAATCAGAGCTGCCCCTATGTGAAATCCAAAGTCATATACAAATCTAGTTTCTAATCAGAAATCCTGTTGTGTGGGAAGAAGACCAAGGACAGCCAAGCACGTCATTGTGATTTGTCACATGGAGCAAACCAGGAAACTCAGCAGGAAGCACAACAAACATAACCACAAACATGAAGCATAAAATTAGAAGGACATCAGAAACAGATGACCAACTCGTTGATTTGTGGCAACAGTAGAAGTGTTAGTAAAATGCTTCCTGTTAAAAATAACATGACTGATCAGAAGGAGAGTTTGACCTAAATTACCACCACTATGGATACTCCAGGCAACTAATGGCGAGCCACATTTAGCTTCTGTTACTCCTGCTCATTGTCCGCCGTTTCTGTTCATATGTAAGTCATGTTGACACTGGAAGATAAACTGTAATAACTGCTAAGACACTCTTTCATACCCATTGACGTGCCACTGACGCTGATTACATCAACTTGGGGTTAAGTGTCATGCCAAAGGACACATTGTCATGTGACAGCTGAAGGTGGGCTCGAACCTGCAACCTTCCAATAACTGACCAAATGCATTATCGGACTGCCCACCGATGCCCCTAAGATAAGGAGCTGTAAGAGTGGAGACTGTGGTTGTTGTTGTTGAGTGCAGCATGCAGTGCAGTGGGCTTTATTGATCATCCTTTTCCAACCCACAAGCTATAAGAACAAAACTTTTAAATCTCTCATTTAATTTGTTCTTATCTTGGCCCTCTTACCATTTAAAAATCAATCAATATAAAAAAAAATCTTAATCTTTAATTCAGATTTGTTTTAGCAGACTGCAAAGACTATAAAAGTTAATACATTCAAAAGCGGAGTTCTTTAAAGAGCCCCGAAATAAAACTTGTGTTTGCCATCCTCACTGCCCTGCTCCAACATATGTTCAACTAAATAAATAGACAAAGAGCAGCCTACATTTTAGCACATGTATTGTTTTAGGAGCTGCTGTGACTGATTTGAAGCCATGTACTCTGTCATACCTTTAAAAGACAATAACATGAATATATATGCAAGCACATCCTTGAATTCAAACCCACAAGTTTTGTGAGTTTCAGCACACATGGCTGCAAACTATAATTCAATCAGTCGGTGAGCTTATGAATGGAACTGAATGACTGAGACTGATCCAATCAGAGCAGCAGAGACCCTGAGAGGCTAAGAAGAAAATCCAATGAAGGGTCTAAATATAGGAGAAATGTTCTCTGAAACAGAGCCCCCCTTATGGTGGAGATTTAAGAGTTCTTTATGTCTTTAGCTGTTCTCCCTGCATGTCCTGTCAACAAGAATAACTTTGTCAAAGCAAGTCAGAATTCAAAGAATTAAATACATTTTGACCACAAGTTACCAGATAAACTCTGCATTAACTCCTAAGTCTAAACTTGAATTGGACACATGAAGGCTTCCTTTGTGGCCTTACTGTCGCTTATGATTTGCTTTAGGAACTTTGGTAAACCATATATCAACACTAAAGGAGTTTTTATGTCAAACCAATGAAGTATAAGTTTCTGGAACCATGAGGGGACTTTACAAACTGTCTTTGTCCTACAAGGGTGCCAAGGATACTGCAGCACCCCCTAAAATAAGACCCATATAAAACTATTATCACAGTGATGTATGTACACCAATGTGTTTGATCACTTTTGGTCAACTAATACAGGTCTGTACATTTGTAAGACCCCTAACAGCTTGATGCTTTTCATCTTTTAGCCCCCATCCATACACTTTGGAGGTAGTTTCAAGTTTTAACGTGGTGGCCATAGAAATTTTTCATATAGGTGACCAGGTGGAGCCACTGAAAATCTTGAGACAGCACACCAAAACTAACTATTTCAGACACTACTTTACTCCTCCTTAATAATACAATATTGCTTTCTTATAGATTCAGTCATAAATTTTTAATTAACATTGAACACCCATCTAGACTTTTTATAAACCAAATATGAAATTATTAGGTTGAAAGCCCTTGGAGAGGAATATTGAAATATACGCCCTGGAAACATTATTGTTATTAAAGCTGTGTGTTAAATTTTCATCAGTGTTTGTGACTTTGTGACATGTTTTGTTTTGATTTTGGCAGTGCATTACCATTAACAATTATATTGTTATAACTCACCCGTGCTTCATCCTATCACAGTGCTTGCCTTAAAAAATGAAGTGTGAGACACTTTTCTCATAATTGTCTTTGATTACCTCAAATTTTTTTATCCGACATGATTGATATTTACAACTTTATATTAAGGAGGCGCTGAGTGGTTTGGAGAAGAGAAATTATTACACTGTAGAACACTTGATGATCCTTTGGACAAACAAGCATTGGGTCATGCCCCCCATCAGTCATTAAAAGGGGCAAAAATCTTCTCAAATAATCATGCATGCTGCCAGCCCAAGTTTATTTGCGAGCTGTGGAAACAGACAAAATTCTCCAGAAACAGCCACAAGGCACACTGAGTGTGCATTGATGTCTACACGTAAGCTTGTCACCCTAAAAGTTCTGATTACTATAAACAGTATGTCCTTTATAAAGGCCACCAAGTGTGAGCTTTCGGTATTTGGTATAAAAACCATTAAAATTAAAGTATATATATATATATGTGTGTGTGTATGTGTGTGGGGGTGGGTGTGTGTGTGTTGTGCAGTACAGAGTGATGTCATCAAACAGAAATATATCTCTCAGCATCCCCAACTTAAACTGACCTCCAGCACCCCTGCAGTCTCGTGTCAGTCCATGAAGTTTTATGATGCATCCTGTAACCCTAATGAGGCAATAACATATACCCCTTTTTCTGTGAAAACATCCTTCCGAGATTCCACCTGGTTATTTTCTTAAAGAGGAGCCATGCAGACATAAAACAAGCTGTAAAACCTGGCAGAACCACATCACTTCTCATGTGGTGTGAAACTAAACTAATGGCAGTTAAACAAGGATGTTCATTTTAAAGTTTATAGGAGCATATTTGAGAAGTGAGGGGAACTTGTTTTTCCTGCAAACACTGTGAAAGACTTAACACTTCCAACTTACACCAAGAGTAATTATGCAGGTACAGGCCTGAAGATCTTTGTTGGGAGAGATACTGCAAAGCCAGAAATAATGCAAAATCTGAAGGACAGACAATGACCACAAGCAAGTGACTTTTAAAGTTCTTAGAAGACAAGACATTAAATCCAGGCATTGAGAGGAAGTGCGAGAGGCCCCCAGTGGAACATCTTTAGTAATGTCATAGTTCAGGTCAGACTCGTCAGAGTGCAGGTCAGACTTGCTTTAAATCTTCTGACTGCAGTAGTTCTACTGCATTACTTTGTCTCTTTAAACTGGGTCACTTTCCCCACTGAGCACAGGGTTAGACAGTAACTCTGCATGGACGGCTAACTGGGATTTGTAGACTATAGATCATTTCATTTGAGTTCACATGTTTGTCCTGCCCCCAGCCAGAGAGCAAAAGAGATGCTGCGCAACATGTTACTTGTTGGATGTGTGTGTTGAATAAATAGTACTGTCCCTGCGGTAAACTTTGAACTTGATGTTCAGCCGTGGTTATCCCCCGCTGTGTAGCATAGAGTTCTAACAAAGCTTTAAATGCACGGTATGTAAAATGTGCTGCTAGGGGACTTCAAGCAAAAACAAAACAATATACAGAAGATGATGAGTCAAGACCTAAGAGTGTAAAAAGATGGAGAGTAACCCTAAGTCATCTCTGCCCACCTTCTCCATTTGATTCTTTTTGAAATTTAAAGACTCAAAACAGCAAACTAGCACGTTTGTTTCATTAATAAATTAAATCATTTAAGGGATAAACTCATTTAAAGATTATTGTCAGTTACTTTGGTTCATATATATTTATTTTTAATGGCCGCTACGGTATGTTCACACTCATTTATTGTTAAAAAAAAGACCATCTATTTTTCATAAAGTAGTCCTGATCTGGCTGTATTCCCACTCAGTTTGAGATGCTCTGTCAGAGCGTCTGCCTCTTTAAGGCTCCCTCTCCCATGTGGTCCAGTCCGCTCCGATTGGCTGACAGGTCAACTCTGTGGTAATTGATCAGTTCAGCGGTGCTCTGCACTGGGCCTGCTGCCTCAATCCAATGGGCTCAAACTGTTGATGAAATAATTATGTGACATCACACTGGTAGGTCCACTCTGGTTGGTCAGAGAATGAGCACTTTCAAGCAGATACTGGTGCCATAAACATGGGCAGAAGCAGTAGTCCTGATGCCACAAACTTTTTGTCTTGTTCATGGAAGTGCTCCATTACAAAGACGAGACATGTTGATCTCATCTGATGACATAAAACTCAAAAGCATAATATGGCCTCTCTAAAAACAACTTTTAGGTTTATGCTGTGAGCTTCTGGCAAAGCTCTTCAGGACAAGAACAGCAGACGCAATATTACACGTTTCATGGCAATGTTGTTATGAAAGACGCCATGAACTTTTCAGACGTATCTCCTATATTAATGCAATTATTAACTAGAAAATCTAAGAGAAATCTCTGCCAAGGCATGTATTAGCTGGGTTGTAACCAAAAATGTTGAAACTGCCCTATCTCACAAAGTCAATGAATCCTTTTAAAGCGTTCCTGGATCAGGATTCAGATCTTGCACACAAACAGAAGAAATGCCAGCAAAATCATTACTTCCTTGGAAAAGTTGATAAACTCTGTATAGGTTTATTGTACATTTGAAAGAGAGTTGTGTTTTTTAGCTTGGACAGTGGGACTCAGTTGACATTGGCCAAGTGGTGAAGTGCACCCTGGACTGGTCACTAGCCAATCACAGAGCTGATATCGAGACAGACAACCATTCACACAAACTCTCATACCTAAGGGTAATTTGGAGTCATCAGTTACCCTCATAAGCATGTTTTGATCTGTGGGAAGAAAATGGAATATCCTAAAGAAATTCATGCATGCACAGGAAGAACATTCATACTGTCTTATCTCGACCACTCGTGATGTGCAGAAGATTGAAGGAGACTTCGTGACACTGGCTTGCTTCAGAATAACGGGTTTATTACAAATAGCAACACCAGAATACTACAGGCACAGCTGATACCTGGGAGAGACTGCCAATGATGTCCTTCTCAATGACTTCAGTTTGACCACAGCTTATATAGGATCAGGAGCTGACATACTGACATACATTCATAACATACTTCCAAAGGCTGTTGAAAATTTGGATCGAAAATTCTTCCTCCACCTCTTCCTCTCCATGTCTGCAACTGACCAAAAACTGGCTGTGTATAGTGAGTAGTAGGGGCTACTGGTATCAGCTGTGGTGGCTGAAACTGGATCTGTCCTTGCTGTGCTTGTGGTGGTGATTGGTCTGCTTGAGATTGATTCTGCATAACCAGACCCTGTTTCTTCTCCTTTTTCTTACTATCCACCAACTGCATTTGCGTAAGTTTCCTAATTATTTCCTGATCCTGTTCTTTCTGGTCATGCTCCCTTTTCCTATATTGCTCAACTTGATGTGCTATGTGATCTGTGTATACACCTTTTGTCATGCTTCCAAGACCGACCACTTAAGTCGCATAATTGATTGCTCCATTTGGTGTAAGTCTGGATCATTTCCTGTAACATTTCTCCACACTTGATGAGCCCTGGACACATAAGCCCTTGGTTTCTCCTCTGGCCCCAATGGCTCAATGAAAATATTATCAGGATGTACATTTTTTGGAAATGTATCTTTCAGTGCTTTCCACATGTGACCTCTACTAGTAGCAAATAGTTCTGGATCATTCACTGCAGTTTTCACATATCAATTAAGGCCGGCCCTCTGCAAAATCTCGTCCATAGCTGGGACTCCTAACAGGCTAGCTAAGAGTCTCTTAATATCCCCAATAGCAGGCTGCCATCCCACCATAACCTCTTCTAACTTTGAAATCCAAGGATGTGCTCCATCCTGAAGAGTAGGCAATTTATCAAGGATGTCTAACATATCCGTGCTCTACAAAATCTTATACTCCACATTCTGTCCTCGAACAACTACAGGACACATCTTACCAGATCCCTTTCCTCCTTTTCTTGAACGCAATGAATACCATGACGTAGCTGATTTGTCTGACTTTTTCTTCCTCAAATCTTTTTCTACCGTCCGCAGTTCTTCTAATTGATTCCTCAATGCTCTTTGTCCTTCTGGAGTGGTAGATTCAGAGCCCTCCACGGAATTCGATACATCCCCACCCAGGTGGTCAGAAGTCCAACAGGCCACGAAGCGTGCAAGAGCGGCATCAGCACCTGGGCCAAATGGAGTGCCATATAAGGTGTTCAAGAACTGCCCGGGGCTCCTGAAGGCGCTGTGGAGACTCACGGTGGCAGCTTGGAAAACTCAGACCATCCCACCTTCATGGTGCAAAGCAGTTACCATCTTCATTCCAAAGGAAAAAGACTCTCAAAACCTCAGTCAGTTCAGAGGCATTGCCCTGCTTAATGTGGAGGGGAAAATCTTTTTCTCTGTCCTGGCCAGAAGAATGACAAGTTACCTCCTGGCGAACAAGTACATCGACACCAGCTGCCAAAAGGCAGGAGTCCCAGGGTTCCCTGGCTGCGTGGAACATTCTGCGACAATCTGGGAGCAAATCCAGACAGCCAAACGAAGCAAGGAAGACCTGCATGCGGTTTGGCTGGACCTGGCAAATGCCTACGGCTCAGTTCCCCACCAGCTCATCACGTACGCCCTTGAATTCTTCCACGTACCAGCACACATCCAGATCCTAGTAGCAAACTACTTCAACAACCTGCACGTTTGCTACACAACCCGGAATATCTCAACTGACTGGCAACGGCTTGAGAAGGGAATAGCAATGGGATGTTCCATCTCTCCCATCCTATTCACTGCCGCATTTGAGATCATTCTGATAGGTGGAAGACAGATGGTGCGAGGGGTCAGATCTCAGACGGGCCAAAGACTCCCCGCCATACGGTGCTATATGGACGATGTCACTACTCTCCTCCAAACAGCAGCCTGCACATCCAGACTCCTCAAACGGCTTGAGGAGCTACTAGCTTGGGCCCGCATGAAGATCAAGCCACCAAAGTCTCGCAGCCTCTCGATCCGGAAAGGGACCAGAAATGATAACATCGTGTTCACTGTGGATGGTGAAAGAATCCCTCTTCTGGCAGAGGAACCAGTGAGAAGCCTCGGGAGACTGTACACGGCCGACCTCTCAGACAAGAGCATAGCCTCAGCCGTCAAAAGTCAACTTCAGGACGGCCTCCACAAGCTAGACCAGTGCCCCCTACCAGGGAAATTCAAGGTCTGGTGTTACCAGTTCACACTGTACCACCGCATAATGTGGCCTTTGAAACTAAGCGACATCACCATGACAACGGTCCTGAAGTTGGAGGCAAAGGCCAACAATTACATCAGAAAATGGCTCGGCCTTCCTCGATGCCTCTCCAACACAGCTCTCTTCGGGAGAAACTCTCTTCAGCTCCCTCTGCAGTCCATCAGCCTGGGGTACAAAAAGGAGAAGGTGAGACTCCTCTTCGAGCTGAGAGACTCACCGGACCTGGCTATTCAAGCTGCCAACCCTCAGATTCGCACAGGACGCAAATGGAATGCAGCTGAAGCAGTAGACCAGGCCATAGTTCGGCTACAGCACCAGGAGATCGTTGGCGTCACACAACAAGGCAGAGCTGGCCTAGGATGGGGGGCAGCACCAAAGAGATGGTCTAAAGCCACCAAGAAGGAGAGGAGAGATCTAGTAATCTCTGAAGTTGCCAGAATGGACGAGGAAAGTTACAAGATCACAGCAGTGAGCCAGCAACAGCATCATCTATGTCTATAAGACATCGAGCTATGCTTTCCTCAATTTCTCTTAAAACCCACTGTTTCTCTTCACCAGTTTCAGTACTGGATGCTAGCGGGCCACGATATGAAGGACCTTCACTGTCTGAATCTTCATCACTCTCTCCTTTTACTCTCTCATCAGAGGCGTTCCTCCCTGGATCTATTTTCCTAAGTGATACATCTCCTCTTTTTCTCTGCCTTAGCTAACACCCTTCTGACCACTGGATCTCCTCCAACAGCCTCAACTGGTTCACTCTCACTGTCATCTCCCATTTCTATCCTTCTATACCTCCGTCCACCTCAGCTTACTGAATGTGCTGTTTTCTTTTTACTTTTAGAGCTTGGGTACATCTTTATAGTTGTCTTAGCCGTCCCTGTCTCTATTATTTGTTCCTTTTCATCTTTGATGAGATAATTACCCTCCTGTTTAATCACTGGGAGCTAAGGATAAATATCTGCAAATTTTACCTCCTTCTCATAAGGTGGGGACCCCTGTCTAAAGTGGTAAGTTCACTTTTGCCATTAGCTTTTCTGTTTCTCTCATATTTTGTTTATTTCTGCACCACTCCTGTCCATTCTATCCTTACCAGCTTTTAACAATTTCCGCCCCTCCTGTTCAAATAACTGCAGAATTCCAAGTTCCATCTGTCTGTTCTCCTTGCGTTTCTGTCCTTTCTTACCTTTCTTTTGTCCTGTTTTATAAGTAGACACAAGTACCTCTATTGTTTTAACTACATCTGGGTTAAGAGTCCCTTCCAATGGCCAAGGCTGGTCAATGTCAGGCCAACGCTTGCTCCATTTTTTTGACATCTCTGCAATACCTTTAATAAGGGGGTTATTCTTCTGAACTAAATCAACCGGGGTAATAGTTTTTGAAATTTTTGCATCCATTTTTGACATTTTTTATAATTCTCATATATTCCTCCTATAAACTCTAATTAATCAAAGGGTTACTCATGAAATGACATAGCTACCTTTAATCAACAAAGAAAGAATACATTTGCCAACCTAGGATGAAAACCAAGGCCTCTCAGTACAAAAGCAAAGACACTTATTTATCACACAATGTTTTGACCACACCCAATCAGCTGAATTTGTCAAACAATTACAACATTAAAGCCAAAAGCAGCACAGATCAAACTAGACCAAGTACAAGTAATAAACTACATCTATAGCTCTCATCAATATTTGAACTCAAGCAATCCACTTCCAAATAATTGACCGAGTCAAGAATACACCATTAATTAATTAAATGCTCTAATTGATCAGTCTGTTGCCAAGCTTCCCTTCTAAATAGTTACAAAATGTAAAACAGACATACCTCACTGACCCAAACAGAAATGATGTACACAACAAGCTAAATATGTATCAGTTTTGAATGAGTGTATGCACAATTAAGTGAAAGCAATCACACGTTGAAAGAGTTCATGGATCAAATCGTACTGGCCCGTTCACATGAAGACAGGTCCTGGCGAGCCTTTCATCCGCAAGCCCCCCTTGGTGTGAAGCAGAGCCAACTATCTCCTCGTCTGGTCTTCAAATTCAGATGTATTTCATCTTCTCCAACTCATAAACATCATAATTGGATAGAGGAAAAAGAGAAAACAGAACAAAAATACATTACTTATAGTTACCTAACTCTTTATAACATTACAAAAAACAAGTTGAAATATGCACACATTAACTACCAATATTTGGGGTTTCTGCTCATATTTTCAACCACGCTGGTTTAAACAAAACTACCCTTTACTAATCTCTCCACTCCTCAGACTCCAGAAAAGACACATACATTTTTAACATTAATCAGTCTCTTATATTTCTTATAACTTACAGATATAGCTATATACAGTATATCTTTATATATATATATATATATATGTGTACTCATTTAATAAGATGCCTATTATATGTATGCATTATACCCACACTGAAACACACCCCAGCCATTAAGCACCATGAAGACACCCAGCACACACACAAAGAAAAAGCTGTCCTGACAAGCCCACTTTCTGATTACAGGGTCAGATAAGTGGTTCATTTACAACTAGAGCCTTAAAAGCTCCAGCAGATCTGATTTATTGTCTCATATGCAAAGTTCCAGTTTCAATGATGTTCGAACCGCTTGTTCCCCAAAGGGTTAGCAGACTTATGTTCAAAAACAATTCAGATCTTCCTGGAACAGTGACTTATTTAGAGACAACAAGCTATGGACAATTTGCCAGCATTATGCTGCCCCCTGAATTCATTCACATGTATAAACAAAACTAACAAAAACTTTCAATTAGTCCACTTCTATTCTCAATAACCTTATATCCCCCGAGAAAGAAATAACTCCTCAGAAAGAAGAGCCAAAGCAGAGACCCACAAAGTGACAACTGCAGTGGTAGATACACTCATTCTCTCTCACTCTCTTCAAGCACACACACACAGAGCATCCCAAACATACACACACACACACACACACACAGCTCCAGCACACTTCTCCTCAGAGAACTCTAGTTTTTCATTCCTACTGTAAGGAAGGCATTTCTCCTTAAATTATTCTATCACTAACTTAACTTTTAACACTTAAATCTACCCTTAAATCGACTTATTCTCTTCTCCTTTATCTTTATCTTTTCTTCTTCTTTCATCTATTTTTTAGTTTGCCAATTTACCGTGGGCCCAGGGTTATTAGTTTCTCTTTTTATTCTACTATTTTCTTAAAGCCAAATGTTCACAAAGTCACTAATTTGTACATGTCTTACCGTTAAGAAGATACAGGCCCTGTCTTTATTAATCTGCATGGTTATTTAGCACACTCCTTACTAGTTTTTCCGCTTATTCTACATTTGCTTCAACTTTGTCTTATCACAACTTCTTTCACTATTTCTTCTCTTCTTATTTCTTATTTCTTTTCTCATCTCTTCTTTTTACTCTTCCCTTAACTCAATTTAGACGAAGCGTCGCTTCAGACATACACACATCACAGCATTTCCGCACAAGATACTTTTGATCAGTGCAGCCACAAAAGTGAGAAAAACTCACCCGACGTTGATGTGATGCAGGAATAAATCCACTGAAGCCGTGATGAAAGCTGGAGACCACAGCTGACCCTGCTCGCCGTGCCAACTTGTCGTATCTTGACCACTCGTGATGTGCAGAAGATTGAAGGAGACTTTGTGACACTGGCGTACTTCAGAATAACGGGTTTATTATAAAGAGCAACACCAGATTCATACAGGCACAGCTGATACCTGGGAGAGACTGCTGATGATGTCCTTCTCCAAGACTTCAGTTTGACCTCAGCTTATATAGGACCAGGAGCTGTGAACACAGCTTCTCCTAACATCTGGGCAGCAGTAGAAGTAGCCTTAGGCTGTGCAAATTAAAGGCACCAACTGTTATTTGTACCATATATTACTTAACAAAGGTTAACGGGTCATCTGCATTCTTGGTGCAAAGGGTCATCTTCAGTCCTCCCATGAACTCATGCCTAAGGACACATACCTTTGCATTTCATAGATTCACATCAGATACTTCAATACTCCACACAGAAAGACCAAAAGAATCAAACCAGAAACCATCTTGATGTGAGGGACCAGCACTATCTGCTGAACCACCATACAGCCCTTCAAAAGCATGATTGTTAGGTTAATTGGTGACTGTAGGTGTGAGTTTAAGTGCAAATTGTTGTTTTCTCTGGATGTCAGCTCTGTGATTGGCTAGCTACCAAACCAGGCTTGGTGTCAGCAGGGATAGGCCCCAGCTATCAAAGGAATAAGTGATATACATAATGTGTGGATGGAAGTTAATATTGTGGGTTCAGCTTTGATGAAATGCTCTTGCCCTGATACACAACCATGAAGAAATTAAATGTTTGTCTTATTTATTATTATTATTATTATTAGTATTATTATTTTGGAATGCCTGCAGAAGTTTGAGCTCCATTTTGGAAACTTGGAAACCCTAAATGTCCCTGAGCTCGTCATCAAACATATCTGCTTTGTGTATCATGCAGCACAATGTTAAAGCTGTGCATTAAGGCTTTTGATTGAAACCCAGTCTTACTTTTTATTGCTCTGAAAGCAGCCACATCAAGAGTATCCTGCAAGGTCTTTTAAAAGATGCATTATGATGTGTCTTTTGCACAAAGTGGTCTGGTAGTTTGTCCTTTTCTTCTGGTAGAAAGTAACATTGCTTATGGCACATGGTGAAGGTTTTCAGGACAGTGTACAACACCCCAATGCTGTTTTTTTTTGTTTGTTTTTTTACTTTGTCTTTACCCACTGATTCTTGTGTTTGTTTTCACCTTTGGTAAATTACATAGAGCTCTTGGCCCAATCTGTAGCAATATATAGCCTAATATATGATAACATATAAATGATGGAATACAAATCACTGTGGACAACATTTTTGCCATTGAAATCAACGCAGTACTACCCCACTTCAAAAATACTGAACTATCCCTTTAAAATCCACTTTTGTTTAAGGACCTACTGAATAGATTTGGGGGTCATGGGTCGGTGTCAAGGTCAAACAGCCTGTTGTTTATCCCTTGTTACCTCTGCCAAGGAGGTTATGTTTTTGCTGGCGTATGTTTGTTTGTTTGTTTGTTTGTTTGTATGTCAGCAAGATTACACTACTGGACAGATTTGGTAGATGTTGGTAATGGCCCAACTTAAAAATGATTAGATTTCGGTGGTGATCCAGATAACTGCCATAAGAGAACAATCGTTTTTGCTCAATAACTGTCTACCTAATAATGATACAAACATGATCATGTTGATATCTATAGGTGTGGGTTTTCAGGGTCAAGGAATCATATTATGATGTTAACTTATCATGGAACTATTGCTTATAGATGTAACAGCAATATGTGAGCTACCGTGGCTCTAGTGTATGAGTGCATTTTCAAGAATGCCAATTTTACATGAATGTCCTCCCTCACTGAAGAAGGAAAATATTCTATTTTGAAGGTCATAGCTCAAGGTTGTCTAGGTCCCATGATTTTGTTTGTAAAAGTGATAGCTCAATAAGTTTTTGAGGGATTTTCTTCATCCTGTAAAACATGTTTGATTTTGATTGAAAGAGGCTTTGAGAAAGGAAATAAGATCTAGTGACAATTATAACCCTCAGTCTGTCTTCTAGTGTCTTAATGTTGTAATTTAACAGCTTTCAGTTTTGATGCTTTGTTTTATGCTCCACAGTTTCTGGCATTTGCAGCACAGCACGCAGCCCAACTAACAGCACTGATCAGACAGGTACAGCAAGTGAACAGAGCTTACCTTTTCTATAACCATACTGTTTATGCTGTTTTTTACTGGATGGAAGTAAAATAGAAAATGAGTAGACAGTTGTGGGGTTCCCATGGTTTTATGAGCTTTTTAATTTGAAACAAGAAGTTGAAATATTCTAAAACTTTTCTTAGGCTTTGGGGAGGTTGAAAGTAAACATGTGCATGTGTTCATAGTTAAATGGAGCCTTATATTGATATATGATCATTTTACTACCATTTCCTGCAGTGTCCACTTTTAGGCCAAAATGGGCAAAGTTTTATTTTTAATGCCTCCATGCCAGCGACAGCAGAGGCAAGAGGCATCATGTTTTTTTTAAGTCCATCTGTTCACATGTAGAGGCAGATTTTCATGGTAAACTAAGTAGATTTTTGTGGTCAAAGAGTCAAAGGTCAAGGTTGTGGTGTCTTGCAGTCATCCCTTTGTATGTGGGCACAATATCAAGGAAAACTTGAAAGGATTTTTTTTTTTTTTTTTTTTAACGGTTGATTCAAAAGGTCAGATTTTGGAGATCATTGGTGAGGTCAAGGTCAGAAAGCATCATGCTATTCTTTTTTTCGTGAAAGTGATCATGTGAATGCAGCACAACCAGGATTCTAGGAGGGATTCCCTTAACTTTTGCTAAAAGGTTCCCCATGACACAGGGATAAGGGGAATTGTATGATTTTGGAAGTCATAGGTCAAAAGTCAAGGTCACTGAGGAAGATGTGCAGCATCTTCAGAATGCTTTAGGACGTTTTCATCAAATGTTGCACAAATGTCCTCTTTGACTCTAAGATGAACTGATAAGATTTTGGAGGGACAAAGTCAAAAGTCCTTGAGTCCTATGACCATCTCTTACATGTGAACTTGATATCTCAAGAACACTCTAAAGGATTTCTGTCAGCCTTAGCACAAGCTTCGTCTCTAACTTGACAATGATCGGATTATATTTGGGAGGGTTCAAGGTTGGAGGCCAATGTCATTGGATCTCATGCTCACCCTGACCTACAAGATTGTTGTGAATAAAGCACAGCGCTTCTCAAAACACCCCAGCATCCATTTTTGACCCATCACTGTGCTTTTTTTTATTTTTTTTGGGTGCTTTCCATTTGTGGATTCTGCCCAGCTCTGCTTGACTTCCCACAGTTTGGGTTCTACCTGCTGCATTGTCCACTACAGTATAGACTTTGATAGCACCTCTTTAAGGTAAGTAGGGGTCATTATCACATGGCTTTGCAAAACTACAGAAGGAGGAAATAGAGGAAATAGAGTTGCTGGCCTCTGAGTGTTTTTTTTAAACAGTAAGGAGATGGATTTTGTTTCAAAGACAACTGCAAGCAGCAAAAGAACAGAGGACGCTTGGGAAATCACGCACTATCAGAAAGCCAACAACCAAGGGCATTTCATGTCCAAAAATTAACATTTGAACCCCAAACTCACATTTAGTGTCAGCTCAGCTCACTTGGAAACTCACTGGATGTGATACAGAACACTGTGCCAGGTACTAGGTACAATCCCTAATGGAAAGCCACAACAACCAAGTAGAGTCAAGTCAAGTTGAGCTGATACCACGCAGTGAAAAAGCCCTACTTGTTTGGCAACTTTGAACCTTTCTGAGGCACAGGACTGCCATGTGGTGATACTAGTTTTAGCTGATACAGCACACCAAAATTGCGAAAAATCACTAATCACTGTGTAACTAAAAAAAAAAAAAGAGATTCCTCCATGTTTATGGGTAAAAGACTTTCTTTTTTGTTGGATAATTCTGTTTTGATTTGACAAAAAAAAAATAACACATCATTTACTCAGACTGGTTAATGAGAGATTAAACTTCTTAAAAGATGCATATGTTTTCTTTATTTATTAACAGGACTGAAGCTCCTGAAAGAGTGCAACATATGTTGCCATAAAGGTAGAAAAAAGCTAATGAATAATCATTTTATGGCACTTTTTCTGATGCATCCACTTTTGGTACACAAAGTGCTATATGCAACTTCTTTTCATTGGGGTATGAGTGTTTTAAAATGCAAATAATATGAATATTTGAATTATTCAATTTTAAGAAAATGTGATCGAGGGTGGTAAAGGGCAAAAGTTAGGAAGATTCTAGGACCCAT
Source organism: Cetoscarus ocellatus (assembly GCA_037902135.1). Classification (NCBI taxonomy): domain Eukaryota; kingdom Metazoa; phylum Chordata; class Actinopteri; order Labriformes; family Labridae; genus Cetoscarus; species Cetoscarus ocellatus. Next base: position 1,097,812 of record JBAMNC010000292.1, on the reverse strand, counting down.
GACTGAGAGGGGCCTCTAAACAATATTAAAGCATTTTTGCCAAAGACCTTTCAAGATGTTACTTCTCTTCACAAACAAAAATACCAGGCATTTTGTTGGTTTTAATGCCGAAAAGTAATATTCTGCCACCTTTTTGCATCAGTTAACTCAACTAATTGAGGATGTTAGTTTCGTTTATGCTTTTGATTTACCAAATCGCATGTTAGAATAATTAAATAATAATTTTGGTTGGGTTAAAAGACAAAATTCATGATTAACATATTAAATGCTTAAAACGGTCAAGTTTTTATATATGACTTTATTACAGATGCTTGGTTTGAGAAAGTGTGCAGAGCTTAAATCTAAAAACTTTCCATGGGGCCCAAAATTTCTGGAGGTGACCCTGAATGTGATAAATAATCTAACTTTTCCAGGGGGGGTTAACAGTGAATGAATCACAGCCCGTGGCTCTGGAATGTTTCTGTGACTATTTCAAGTTGAAACTTGTTTTCCTAACCATAGAGTGACGTGAGTGTGAATCAGCAATCCCCTCATAGGTGTTGGGGCAGGGCAGAGAAGGCCATGAATGAGATCCTGGGACATCCGCTGTGTGAGAAGGAGGTGAATGAAGCAGCAGCAGTTAGGAGGAGGAGGAGCTGGGTGGAGCAAACTGAGCAGTGTCTGCTTTCTGAACTTTCTGGATCTCTTTCACAGCTCATGAATATAAAAGCGGCCTCCACAGAGGTCCCTCAGCTCCTCAGCAGCTGCTTTTCATAAAATCAGAATAGCTGAAAACACAATGCATCATACAGCATAATGTGAAACACCAAACAGATTTCCTTCAAGCAGACGTTTCTGTCATGTCTCATCTCTTTCACCTCTCTTTTTCACTCTCTTGCTTTAGCATTCATCTTCCTCTGTCTTGTATTACTTTGTTACCTCCTCAATTTCCTCTATTCTAAGGGAGACCATCTTCTGTCAAGACTTACACAGAATGGACCTTTTCTGTTTCTGCCATCTTCTTACTTGTTGTTTTTGTGCAGTGATAATATTTGTTTAATTGAGTGTGCGATAATTTAATTAGCTTAGAGCATCACCTTTCTGGTTGTCATGCTTTCTTTTGCTCTCACATGGTTGGATGGGATCAAAATCTTCGGCCTTTAGGGATGTATCATGATGGAAACATAATCATTGTGTGTCTTTGAAGTGATTAAACTATTCAGTGGTTTGCCCTGAATAGCTGCAGTATTCCCTCTTTTAATCGTGTTTATCTAATAATTTTCCAAATCATGACACAACAACCTCTGTCCCAAAGGCACAGACCTGATGAACCATCCCAGAGTAAAACAAACAAGTTTTAAGACAGAGGACCTAAAGTTTAGGTTGAATTACTATTAGTCTCTCAATTAGGGCTTGACATAAACACTCTCCAAATGCGCATAGGTTTTAGCGTGGGGAGTGCCATAAAGACCCCAACAAACCACTTTGGAGGGTTGGATTTATGTTGTTTCAGCAAAATGTTTTCAAAACCAAACAAGTTTGACATGTTTCTTTGTGCGTTTTTGTTTAATATCTACAAAGAGAAAGACAGGGCACAGAATTACATAATTAAAGGATAAGTTCGGTTTTTTGACACCTGGACCTTATTTTTAGGATTAAATACGCTCGTAGACTCACCCAGACATTTTGGCGGAGCTCGGAGCCGTTTTCGAGCAATTTAGATCCACCCGACGGCATTTTTTCTCATGCCATAGTAGCAGACGGGGCCAGAAATCGAAGCCCCTAAATTAGACTTTATCTGCTGCGAAACTCACTCATTTCAGCTACATTTTATAAATGAATGGCCAGTGTTATCACCATGTCAGCTCAACTTTGTTGTTATGGTCATCCGGGGATTTACAAGGATGGGTAACTTTTGGTGACGTCATAGACAAGAACATGAGTAGAGCCGCTGTTGTTGCTAGGCTACACGGCTACACGGCTATTTTTGTGCAACATGGCGGAATATTTATCTGATGTAGAAGTGTCTGACGACGACTTTGAGTATAATGGATGCCCGTATCGTTTTGAGCCAGAATATACCGACGAGGAGCTATTTGAAAGGAGGATGCAGAGGGAAAGAGCCGAACAGCTGGCCAGAGAACAAGCAACCACTGCACGTCCACGAATGGGGGCTAACTGGTGGTGTTGTTGTGGACGTTGCACGGCAAACACAACAGAGGAGGAGTGCCTTTGCTGCTCAGAGTAGGACTTGAGACCAGAGGAAACACGTATTGATGCCCCCCAAAATACGATTTATGGCCCCGTCTGCTACTACGGCATGAGAGAAAGATCTAAATTGCTCGAAAACGGCTCCGAGCTCCGCCAAAATTGTCTGGGTGAGTCTACGAGCGTAATTAATCCTAAAAATAAGGTCCAGGTGTCAAAAAAACGAACTTATCCTTTAACAGATGCAGAGTAGACAGTTAACATGCAACTAGGGATAGGTAGAAGTTATGTTTTGCAGTTTCTTTTATTAATCCATAATCTCCTGAGTCAGAGGCAGGCTGAGCTTAAAACTGGAAATCCTGAGGCCTGGCTGATGCATGGATGAAAGGCTGCATGGTAATTCATCAATCTATCCATTATTTATACCACTTATACCCTAGCACCCCTTTACCCAGAAGCACTGGACTGAGTTTGTGGTTCAGGACAATGCTCACGACACCATATGCATACTGAACAATTCAGCAGCTTTTAATCACATGATGATAGGCTACAGGTTTGATCAGCTCCCTTTGGCTGTGCAGCGTTTTCCTGCAGAGTGAGGGGGAACACAGGGAACAGGCACAAAAAAGTCTGTGCATTCATTTTATTTGAAAACGGACCGTGTATTATATTAAACATACTGTAAGTGTTTCCGTTTGGTGGATTGTGCCAGAGTTAGCTTTAAGCTAATTTACATCTGCAGTTCCATGGCAGGTCACAATTAAAAAACACACAAGTCTTCAATCTTGTCAGCAGGTGACAATGAGTGCAACAAAACCACCTGTCTCAACAGATCAGAATGGATGCATGTCTTCTGGGAACTGGAGCTGCCTTCCTAAAGTGACTGAAGGAGCCCTCTACTCAGCTCTGAATAGGTTGGTTTCAATTTTGAGCCATATTTGACAGCCTTTCATTAGAAATTGGAATTTTTGTGACAGAGGTAGCACGTGTTGATAAATGAATGAGGACTGACTCAGACAGGAAGTCAAACATAACACAAGTAGAATATGTGGTCTCTTATAAAATAAAGTATCATTTAAAAACCCTAATCCTACATATACCTGATCAGTGAATGGACATTTCCTCAAAACTAGCTCCAAATGAACATCAGATCAAATTCAGTTACACCGAGGGTGTGTTCAGTTGTATTGAGCCACAGACAGAATGGGGTGTGTGTGGATGCTTAGGGGTCTGCAGGTAAGTGTAAGTTCATCAAGCTTTCACAGTCCCCTTGGATCCCTACTTTATAAACTCCTGTGAGCCAAGTGATAGAGCCTGACCCATTGTTCAGCTTCTTTTTCTTTCAAGATAATGTCAGAGATATTTGCTGTTGATAAGGGTTGGCTACTCCTAAATTGTATTATTATGATTATGATTCCTGTTCTGCTTATTTTTTACATTTTCACATTTTTTTGAGAAACAAATGTATATTGAATATATTGAGAATAAAAACCAGCCATTATTGTTGGCTTTATTTAGATCTTGATAAAGAACTGTTATCTATGACATAATTTAGATTTTTCCCACTTATAAATATTGTACATTACTGTTATTAGAACAGATTGACACCATGTATATATTGGTAACAACTGTTTAATTGAATAAAGAAAAGACAATACAATAAATACAAAAAAGTTCTTGCTGGTACAAAATGCGTTACAGCACCTGCTGTCATTATCCTTCAGCATAGTATAGCTAATCTTTCAGCTGCTGCAGTTCACTGTGATCCTTTTCTTTGCATTTGTGCTGCATCAAAACTGATGTAAAGCTACAGTGACGCAGCAAGGAACTTCCTTGTATCCTTGAAGGAAGTGTATTTGTCATTGTGCCCCAGTTTTCACAATAAAGTTAAATGTAGTCATGAAAGATTTTTGATCCTGACAGTGACTGAAAAATGGAACCAACACTCGTATGCCTTATCAAATCCACAAATCTGAAGACTGAAAAAATAGAAACAGCTTTAGGTTCCCAAACTCACCCTTTATATATTTTTTTTTTCAATCTGTGATCAAGACAAATCTAATTTAGTTATCTTAAGAGGAAATAAACCTCCCACGGAGCAGAGGGGCAAAAGCTTTCTTTTTTTCAGTATGATTACAGACAATGAAAGCACAAGCTACAAACCCTGAATCAATGGATTTTTGTACAGCATGGATTTGATTTTGCTTGCTTTTGCTTTCCACACCCACTGCCCCTTTTCTATACACTAGGCCTATAGCTGATACTTCATTGGCCAATAAATCTTTGGACACACATGGAAACCAGGACAATTTCCAAGCTAAGAACCCAGATCCAACATGTCTTTTTAAAGATCAAAGATGGGACTAACCCAGCTAAAAACTCATTCTGTCTCATAAACTGAGCTGTTGCAGCCCTTGGGGCAGAACAAAACATCCAGTACTTTTTTTAAAGACTTTCATCCTAATTGAAGCTCATTATGGGGCTGCAGTTTGGCATGTGATGATGTGATGATGCACTTCACCTGACCACTGACCTAATTATAATTTTTATATCAATGGAGACATGGAGACATGCAGAGATCAGGGCAGGTGTTAATGGCTATGATGAGACCCCTAACCTGACTTTGTCCTACAGAACAATTTTTAAAGAAGCCCTGATAATTAAGCCTTTGCATTTGGAATTGATATTATAAATGGAAACACACAAGGCAAGATATCATAATAATCATGGGCTATTTTAGAAGTTCTTATATGTGCACGCTTAACTTTGCAAGGGAAAACCAACACAGCACTTCATTTTATTCTGAAGTCATAAAGTAAACTGAGCAGTGGTTGATCCACTTTCTAAAAAGATATGTTCAGGCATTTCCATAATTGCTGGGTGATTTGAGTTCCAATTACCATAACAATGTTTGCCTCCTTTGATCAAGATACTTGACAATGTGTAATTATAGTGCCATGTGCCATGCTTGTTCTGTATTGTGTGGCAAAAGTGCTCCACTCACAACCCCTTACAGTGATTCTCTGCAGATTTGGGCCTGAGCACGGTGAATAAACACACTTAATGTTCATAATGCATATTTTTGAGGAAAACTGTTCAATAATCAAGTCATGGAAGAAACCTGAGCACAGTTCATTCAGACAGAAAACAAGTGTGTGTACTGTGTGTGGGTGTGGGTGTGAGTGTGTACCAGAGATCACTCAGAGTAGATATGCTCGTAGTCTGTCATGATGTTCTAGTCTTGAGCATAAATTAATGCTTAAATTAGTAGACAGCTCCTCCGAAACACAAGGTTGTGACCAACATGCATTAATCCTTCAGGGTCCAGCTACATGATCTTACCTGAACTTCATGTAACATTTTCTGCATACAAAGTTAAAAACAATTCATAAAAATGATACATAACTGTAGCTGAATGTCCAAGAACAGCAGGTTATTGAACCAAATAGCTAATATCTTTGGATTTATCAATCCTAACCTCAGGATATACTCAAACTGTGAAGTTTCTCAGATTTCCTCATGGGTCTGTATAATACCCTAACAATCTCTTCACCCAAACTCTGATCTTTGTTAGAAACTGTGGCAAGAGCAGAGAGTTAGTGCATCTATGGTTAATTTTTGTTTTAAACAACAAACAAAGCTTAAAATGAAGGCAGGTTAGCACATTGCTAACAACAGCTAGTAATGGAGATAACTCAGATGTAGAGTTAAAACCCTTCTCCCGTTTGCATTGTGAAGCAGGGAACAAGCATCATCGATGTGGTGTAAAGCGTTGATGTTCAGTTTCCAGAAATTTTGCAGGAACTTTAAGAAACTCGTCATCCTAAGTAAACGTTAACGGAGACTGACATAAACAGGAAACCGGTATGCACATATTTGCCTCCAACTAAAGTTTGTACTCAAGGTTGTTCACAGAGTCAATAGGGAAGTTTTCCACATTTTCACTAAAAACTTGGCTGACAATTTCAGGATTGACCTTGGTGAAGGTTTGTGCTCTCAAGGCACTTCTACTTCTGATGGGTCTTAGACCGATTATATCCATTTATTGTTGTTACTCATAAAGTTTCTTCTTTGTCTAAAGTTACTTTGTCACTTCCAAACTTTCTTTACAACAAAAAAATGAGTTTGAATCACAAAGGTGATTGTAAATAGCAATATAAAAGAAACCAAAAAATGATGATGTTAATTACAGATCTCTTTCTCCAGCTACATGTCTGCCTTCTTCCAATTCAGCTCTATACAACTGCATATCGGTCAGGCACATGTTCTCAAAGTGACAATTATTGTTTCTTACTGCAGAATTCCTGAAAATCCTAAAATAACATGAACCCTCTCCGTATTAATATGACAAATGGTGTTCGTCATTCATTTTACAGCCTGTAAAAAGTATAGTGAATAATTTATCATTTGATATGTTTTCTTGATAGAATCGACCGTATATTTGAAGAATCTGAACGTTTCAGTTATCTTTTTTTGACTCAGCAAAATAATTTGCAGAATTAGTCACAAATCTGTGGTTGATTCTTAATTCAATATGATTTATTTAGTTATTTGCCAAAATTTGTATTTTTTTGTACAAATGCTGTGAAAAAAAATAGAAATCTTTCTTATTAATTATGATCTAAATATCATTAAAATAACTGTGATCTTTCTTTCCATAATGGAACAGACGTTATTTCCATCAATACAAATGTTTCCTTTTTGTCGAAGTCAGACACTGTACATGAGATTAATAAAGACAGCAGTGTTTCAGTCAGAACAGCAAGGGCCATCCCAAAAAAATCCCCTGACCGAAACCTCAGATGGTGTGGGCATCGCCCTCTAGAAATACCCATGGTCAACTAAGTTCCAGTCATAACTGAAGATTAATTATTTTATTGACTGTAAGCATAGCCCCATTTATTCTAAACCAGAATGTTTTTTGCCTGAACAGTAGTTTATTTTCAAAGGGGAAAAAAATGTCTGTGTCATAATCCAGACTGTAGTTGCACAGGTGTTTGGAAAGATGAAAAATAAAATGTTAATTCAGATTTACAGGTTTTGGCATGCAAATGAGCTATAAATGCATATACAGAAAATACTGGTCACATGCTGTTGTGTAAACATATTTTTACCGACACTTTTCCCAAATCTTTCACAGTGCAGAGAGAAAGATTGATATTTTTGTGTTAAATTTATGTTTACTGGGATACAGTATCCCAAAATGCAAGTTTATGGCTATTGGTCACTATTGAAAGACTAAATTCAAACTTAAAAAAAAAAAAATCTTTTGCAGTTAATATTTCTTGACAAACCTCTCTTAAAGTGAGTAGATACAAATATATGACAGTTCATTCTGTCTGACTTCACATCACAGCATTCACAAGACCCCATGGCCATGACTTATGATCTCCAAAATTGATCGATTTTATCCATGAAACCAGTTGAACATGCAGTTAAAGTTTGGATAAAGTTTCATTAAGATTTTTTAAAGGGGACATATTACGCAAAAAACACTTTTTTAAGGCTTTTGAACATATTTTGGGGTATTTGGCTTTCCTCCCAGCCCACAAAATATGATAGTAGACAAAAAAACCCTGTATTTAACAGGCTGCATAAATGTAAACTCATGGCATTTGGCGAGCTGTTGAGTCTGTGGATTTACTGTTCTGTAACAGTTTTTTTTTTTATTTGCATTCCTAAACTGATTGGTCTAACTGAGTATTCCCCCCTCCCCCCTGCTGGAGAGATTTCTCTGTGAAGCGCAGCCATGTTGTTTATATTCTTAGCGAGAGATCGGTGTTCAGCATGTCTAAGCTCAGAAACTATCACTGCTTGGTTGTTGGCTGTAAACGGCCACATATATCTTCACATATAGGCTACCAGCCTCGAAGGACCAAAGGGCCCAGTGGATTAATTTTATAGTTGAAGGGAATGAGCAGCTACAGTCGGCTAAAACCTGTATGTGTGTGCCAGTCACTTCACGTCCGACTGCTTCTCCAACTTCAGTCAGTTCAACACAGAACTGGCAACTAGACTTTTCCTGAATACGGGTTTAGTACCAACAATTCATCGCCAAACCTGATGATGGAAATGTGAGTATTTTAATGCTGTGTCGTATTTATTTTGCTCATTGCTATGAGCTAATGCTAACAGCAGGGTGAAGTGAACCAGAGGTAACTGCACAACATGTTCATCAATGTTCACGTCACTTGTTGAAAGTCTGAAGGACACATTTCAATGTATGAGCATTCTTACATTAGTCAAGAGAAGTTTAACAGTTGGCTGAATATAATCAGTCCCACTGTGCTGACTAGGCCGAGGTTAGCATGTTGTGCGTTAGCCTGTGATGTTTGGGAGAAACCGTAACGCTGTTATCTGTTTAACGGCATGAATTTGTGGTTTGTGTGTGTTCAGGAAGAGAAGCTTAACAGTTGGCTGAGTATAATCAGTCGTTTACCCGACCCCAGGTTCCTCTGTTTGTGGTAATGTTAACCGGGAAGGTAGGCTAAGTTGTGGCTATGCGGCTGCGGTTAGCATGCTGTGCGTTAGCCTGTGATGTTTGGGGGAAAAGAGCTTCGCTGTTGTAACCGTGTTTGGTAGCATGAATTAAGGGTTTGTATGTGTTCAGGACTGTAAGCGGCATGTAGCCGCTTTGCTCGAGTTACGCAGCTCTATCATGAATTGCCGTATGTACACTGCTAGCTCATTAGCATATAAAGGCGATGCCCTCAAAACTGGCCATTGTGAACAGAGCGGTTATGTGAGCATGGAAAGAATGCAGCTGTGCTTTATTCATAGGCTTTTTGGACCAAAGCATGCACTAACGTTTAATGAAGACATCAAGGATTCATGTTAAACTGCAGAAAAGGAGCAAAATATGGGTCCTTTAAGGTACTGATTTCACAAGATCTTGACCCATATGGATGTATTTGGACACGTACCCACTTATGAAGGTTTAGACCAACAATCCAAACACATAATGCCTCTGTCGTCAGCTGTTTCCAATGTAGGGGTTTATAATGTACAACGCTGTTGAGCATGAAGCAGTTCCAAAAAGCTTGATTTATTAAACAGGTCAGGTTCGGTACACAGAAAATCAGTCAGACAAGGCAGAGGTATCCAAAAATGCTGAGGCAAAAAGGCAAGGTCAAAAAACAAAGCAGGATCAGATCAGACGTGGAGCAAGACTAGGAAGAATGCTGGAACGCAACATTGAGGTACAAACTTACTGGCAACAAGACAGGGGAAGGCACAAGGAGATTGGGGTGATTAGACACAGCTGGGGAGGAACAGTCAGGATTCAGGTATGACAACGCCAGACAGGAAGCAAAACCTACAAAGACAAGAAAAGACAGGTGAATTTTTAAAATAAAACAAGAAGCACAAGACACAAAACATGAACACAATATGGGTAACTTAACTAAAAAAGAAAAACAGGATCATGACAGAACCATCATATAAGCTGGGACTGTTGACCAGTAGATAAAATAAACACCATCAGCACAGTATGAATGTCACCTTGCAGCATTTTTCTCTGCACTCAGAAGGTGTATAGCTCTTCAGTTATTACTATGTCAACCGGTGACTTTCAGCCAATTATATTCCTAAGTGTCATTGTTAAGAAGCTGGAAAAAACAGCCAAAGTCCCCATAAATCTCTCTTGGGCTTTTGGTGCTTTTACACCTCACATGTTTGGTTTTTGGAAAGTTCGGTTCATTTGGGCTGGTGTGAAAGCTCACTTAAACTGTGGCACCTACCAAAGAACCGAACTCTGGTCTGCCAAAAAATGAGGGTCTTGATTTGCTTCCAAGCGGACCAGAGTTTGGTTCATGGTGTATGTGAAAGCATTCTGAACCAAACAAAAAACAAACAAGGCAAGTGAACCAAAACAGAGAGAATTGTGGCTTGGATTTGCCTGAATGTCACAACAGAAAAGCTAGCACAAAGCTCAGCAAATGTTAGCATTGCTAGCGCTGGCAGCCTCTGTTCCTCATAGCAGGTTAATGGCAAAGTCTACTTCCAAAATGCTTTGAGCTAAACAATGTTATTACTCAATACTGGTTGTGTATTTCTGGCTCATAATGCACTAATGGGCCAGATGGCAGGAACACCACAACTACAGCCTGAACTAGTGGCGGGAGGCCAGATTATACAACATTTGACAGGCTATTGTCCACCTGACTATAGGTGAAGTGTGAAGCCAAACCAAACCAGGAGAAAAATACAACAATGTTGCAGCTTCACCCCTCAACCAAGTCCTTTCAGGAGTGAAAGTGACTATAGACCAATCCTGAGAAAAAAACATCCTCTCAACTCTCTTTGTGTAACTATCAGGTAGCAATACTCCTTCCTGTTCAGTGCGAAAGTTATTGAAATAGGTAAGCAGCACATGGCTAATTGAATATTCATGACATGATCACGGAGTTGGAGCTGGTGGTTAGCATGCTCAAGGCTATCCAGGCTCACAGCAGTGGAGACGTAAATCTGATGGAGGGATAAACAACAAAAGGACAGTACTTAACTACCAACAAACGGAGGACAACACTTAACTATTACTGAACCAGAGGACCCATTTTTCACGGCTGGATGTTAAAGTTTAAGGTGAACAGCGGTTGCAGCAGAATTCATCAGGTTATGAAGATCAGAATCGTCAGTGGGTGAGCAACATAGTTCATTAAAGATGCAGAGTTTTGTGTTGGTGTTTTAAAGGATATGTGGCTGTGAGCTGCTAATCAGAGCTAATAAGCTGTGGGCTAAGTGGGAGTTTACTGAAGCTACTGGTTGCTTAATGTGTGAAATGAAACAAAAGACAGATCAGAAGCAGATTGTCATACTAAATTATCTATTCTATCCAACTTGCAAGCAAATAGATGGAATTTTGAGTTTTTCCAGTCATTTTGGAGTTCTGGTCGTGTGTAATCTGTGTTCAAAGACGGCTGTAGAAACAGGGTGGTCAGCTCGGGCTGAGGTTGGGTTCGGTTTATCATCTTGAACTCAGGTGAATTTTCGACTGAAATATGTGGCTCCAGCCTTGCTCTTGTGAGACATGATACTGGATCAGTGTTTGTGTTTCTGTCTGTTTTGTTGCTGTTGGACGCTGCTTATGCTCGATTGTTGTTTTTGACTGAATTCTGGAGGTTGGTCAGCTACGAGAGTCTAGCGTGAACTCTTAACCTAATATCACATTTATCACGTTATTTTTAATTGACGTAAGTAAAATCCTTAATCTGTGAAATATATCTAAAGTCAGACACCTGCTCAGACAGCAGGTGGGAGTAGACACGCTCTTCCACCGCAGTAATGGTCGCTTGTAATGGCGGCGCCCACAAATCAGCCATAGGATTGGTCTATAGAAACATGCTCATGGCTTGGTTCATGGCTCACGTGCCCCCCCTAGTTTGCAACTACATTGTATGATGGAAATCTGTGACTTTGGTGCAAAAACAGTGGAGGATCACTGATGTATCAGACAGTTCAATAAACTACTGAGAATTTTTGATTCTCTGGTAGCAGCTCCCATGGATTAGCCTCAAAAGCCGTCTGTAGTAGTTGAACGGGCGATGTCTTTGTCCAACAGTTTGTATGATCTGTGGTCTACATAAATTTCCTTTGATTATCATATAATGTAATGCCACAAAATATGTTACAAAACAGAAAAATGCTGAATAACCATTCAGACCACAAAGACGGCAGCAGAATTTCCTGTCACACAAAGTAGTAGTATGATAAGTGCCTGAGACAAACTGCGGTTGGAGGAAGCATTGAGTTTAATCTAGTGAAATGGATATTTCCTCTGGGGAGCCACTACTCCAAAGCTCCAACAGCTGGGGAAAATCTGGCCTTCTCCTTTGTGTCATGATGATGACTGAAAGAAAATGAAAAGAATGTCAGCCACATAAAAGTGGAGCCCAGACTCAGGCCAGGATCACTGTGAGTCAAACTCTGCCAGCTCATAGCTTTTTCTTGTAATATTCTATGACCATTTCTTGACTACAATATCTTGTGTGAATTTATCTCATAATTTGTTCCTGTTGTCAGACAAATGGTTTGTCCTCAGTGAGATTTGGTTATTGTGACTCTAATTTGTGAAGAACTCTTCTCAAAGCACCGCACCCATGAGCACAACTGCAAAGAAAGCTGTCATCACTAGTATTTCTCAGCAGAGAGTGAACCCACTAACTCATCTCTGGGAAAAGGACGGCCTGCAAAAAACAAAAAATAATGCATCAACAAGTTTGATTTTTAGACTCTGGTTTCGGAAAAATTTCGAACCGCATGTGTGTGCAGATCAGCAAATACTGGTGGTCAACCTTTCATTCCTTCAGCAGAAAGGAGTCCGCCAAAATATTGTGCCATTCTGTCCTCAAAGGTTGATCTGTTTCAGACCGCTAATTACTCTCTAAGTGGTTACTGCTGAGAACTTGAATTATTTTAAAAATCAGATTCTTTTGCAGCCATTGAGTTAACTCGCTCCCCTCAGAATGAAATTAAAAATAAATTTTATTAGCTGATCCTATGCAGTCAGAGCATTTTTAAAGGAACCACTCACACACACTGAGCATCACCTAATTTGTTCGCCAGTGCACGTGCTCATGACCATGAGCACAGAAGTCCATCCTCAAAACATCAAGAGGTCCAAACACAGAAATGAATAATATGAGAAGAAAAAACCTGTGAAAGTATGATTGGTTGACTACTGATAGCTACAGTCTGACAGATGTATGAATATTTCTTTGAGTGCCAGCAGCTTGCTTGTTGTTTGGTCTAGCAGTTATCAATCTGCTGTTGAGTATTTTCAAGAAACGAAAACACCGAAGTAAGAATCTTATTTTTCAGAGTACACAGTGTGCTGACAAGGAATCCAAGTAAAGGTCTGAATTATTGTCAACATCAGAAGAATCTTTTCAGACCATCCAGATTTTGTTTTTGTTCTGAAATATTCCTGAGTGTCTTTGCTGTTGTTGGTTGCTATTTATTGTCAAATATTGTCCTCTTTTTCCTCAATTAACCTTGTGATTTTTGGATGTAAAATTTAAGGAAGGAGGGAAACTAAATATTAATGCATCAAATTCGGCCGGTGGTTGACAAATTAAAAAAATGTAAAGTTATTCTCTGACATGTACAACTAAGAGCTTCAATACATTTAGAAAAACAGCTGTTTTATATATGCTGCTACACAAATAATAAAAAAGTCCAGTCACACAACTTGTCTGCTCATTCCTCTTTTTATCTTGAAAATATCTAAAACACACAATAGGTTTTTTTCTTTTTCCTGAAGGCTCACAATCAAAACAATAACAAAAGACAGAGATGGTAGCAGGGAAACATGGGAGTGATTCCCTGATATTCCATCATCCACTTTCAGATGAAAATGAACTCTGAATTGAAGATAGGCAAGACTGTTGTGCTTTTGGGGAGACTCCCACCAGGTGGTCTGGTTTGGTTCAGTACAGTTCAGTACTAACCTGACACACTAGATGGACCACTTAATTTATTTCACTAGTCCATCTGGGCAGCAGCCCATAGAAAGTGTTTGGGGAGGGCAGAACCTCTCAATAGCATATTCAGCAGGTGAATGGAGTATTGTTATGTCCATCACATTTATTACAGGCCAATCAGATAATGTAGTAGGCGGGTGTGATTGCTGCGGTGTAAAGTACAAAATATCCTTATGGCCGAGTAATGCTTTCAGTGTTGTTATTTGTTTTTCATTTAATAAAGAAGCAAGGTCCCAATCTGTCAAAATTTACACAATTGAAGCTGTTAGCATCAATGCTAACATCTGCACCTGCAGTCACTTCCTGCTGTCGTCCCACTTAAAGCTTCCACCTGCTCCTGCTTTTAAGGATGCTGACTGGGCCATGCCACTCCGGGCCAAACACAATTGTTGTAGATCAGAGCTTGGCATGTTGGATCTGCCTGATTACAGATATTGAATCAGATGGATCAAGCTGCTGCATTAAGTTATTTTGCTACGGATTGGAGTGGTAAATCCTGATCTTGTTTGCCAGCTGTACCTTCACCTGAGGGCGGAGATGTGAGCCAGGAAGAGGGTCATGACAGCTACTGCGTAAATGCTTTTACACCACAGCAGCCCAAAACAGTAAAGCAACCTGAAGTACAGCGTTACTGTAAACACGGAGGTACAGTGGAGGACTTCAGCACTCCTGGACCCCATGCAGCATTGTTTCAAGCAGACCTTCTTGACAGCAAGAGCAGTGAACAAATCTCTCTTAAAAGGCTTATTTGAACATGGTGAGGTATGTTTTTTTCATTTTACCTGCTGTCGCATGGGAATTGATGATTTTTGTTATCAGTCAACAGACTGCAGCGATTTTAGCTCCATCCTTTAGGGTCAGTTTGGTATGCTCAGCACCCCTTCAGAGGGCTGCCAGAAAGTGGGACAGCACAGGTTTGTTATTTGGGTACCTTTTCTTTTTTTTATGACAGCGGAACACCTGTAACTGCATACTGTACAGGCCAAACTGTACTGAACTTCTTGGGGGAAACAGCTTTTGATAGGGGTTTGCCTGCACGTTGCAAAAGAGGGGCCACTGGTGTACCAAAAGGAGTGATTGTAGCTGTCATAATTGACTGAAATGTCAGACTAGACATGACATCAACCCTTCTCAAACAAAGACACATAATATTTCTCGGTATTCAATGACCAGGACATGTCCCACAATACAAGAAAATGCTTTAATAAGTTTGTGTTCCTTAAAATCTCTATTATCAGCATTGGGGTTCACTCTATAAACCACATGAAGATGTCTGTCCACTCTAACTTTGTCCATTTAATTGATCCACTGAGCCAACAAAGAGTATAGCTAAAAAATCTCTTTCCACATGGTTAAGTGTTAGCCTGTCACGATTATCTTCTGCTGACAAACTATTTAAATTATTAGAGACCTACCAAAGTGCTTACCATTGTTTCATCGTAAGTTTGGCTTGCAGTAGCAAGCCCATTACTAAGTGTAGATGTTAGAATGAATGCAAAGATGTTGACAATATGCAATACATCTAAGCATATCTGCAGCACTGGACCAAAACATTACCACAGAATAGACCTGTTAACCAGTCAGGGCAGACTGGGCTACAAAAAAACTAGAAGTTATTTTCTTTAACATAAGTGATTGTGAATGCGCACAGGTGGAGGAACACATAGCCATTTGCTGCATCGTAAAATAGTGCCAAACACAGAGGCTTCCTGGGGGATAAATAAAGGGCTCTGAAACTTTTCGCCCAATTGTACATTCGACCCAAAATACTTGCATGGCTCATTTTTACCTAAAATGTACGGAAATACATACAAAAAAAAAAAAAAAACATGTCCACAAACAGCCTAGTACTTTACCAGAAGTCTCAGCGCGTCCTCCTTAAAGCCCTTTCAGCCACCTCACTGACATTTTTTGGGTACCTGAACCAACCCAACTTCAAAAATGCTGAAATATCCCTTTAAAGCAAAATATGGCCTTTTTAATTTTTTTTTTTTTTTGTCTGTTTTCTACTAGTAGTGTTTGCATAAAGGCATTAGCTGCATTGTTGTTGTAGGCTGACTCACAGCCAGCAATGGATTTACACATTTGTGAGACCAAAATATGAGCCATATCTCCTGAGAGGAAGCAGAGGAGACAGTTCTTCAGAAAGTATTCACACAGTCTCTTGACTATCACTGTCTCGAATAAGCTTTTTTGTCATGGAAAGTAAATCAGGAAGGACAGAAAAGCTCTGACTCATGAGCACTAATTGGTCACATGTCTCATTGAGACTGAGTCAGATCAGGACCAGTTATACCCAGGGAGGAAATGACAAGATGACTCGTAGTCACTGAGCCAGAGTTTAAACCTGGGTTGAGCATCCAATCCTTTTTCAAAATGATCAAATTACACAAGATGTACCGGGGGTTCATTTAGATGTAGGACCTTCACTCAAAGCAGGATTTGCTGTTATTGAGGTGACTTGGGGGCTAACTCTGGGATTTCAAGACTACAAAGATAGTCTGCAAGGTAACTCATGCTGAAAACCTAATCCAGTGCTGGCCATCACCACTGCCACACTTTTCAGGTCATCTGGTACATATTGTGTAAATCTTAATTAAACACCTCTGTTACCTAAATAGTAATCTCAGTATAGGGACCCCTCTCATCATGTCCTTTCAATTCTAAGAGCCTAAGTATAAGCTTGAACCTTCTACCTAGCCCTTGTTCACCATTGCAACCCAAAGAGCATTATCATCCTTAACAAACCCTGGCTCTTTTTATTGTAGCTGTAACTATTAAAAATACAATACCACCTTTCCCACCACATGGCCTTCTAAAAGCAATCATTTTACATCGTAGGCCACATTAACACCTAACTGGTTTGGTCCAGACCAAATGAACTCCAGTTTGCTTTTTTGTGAAGTTTGTTTGATTTGAGGTGGTGTGAAAGCTCACACAAACTCTGGTGTGGACCAAAGAATCAAACCATTGTCCATTTGAAAACAGGGCTTTTGTTTTGCTGCCAAGAGAACCAGAGTTTGCCAGGGGTGTGAATGGGATCCAAAGCAAACGAGGACCAGAGCCAAGTACAACTACAGTAAGTATGCTAATGTAGTGCTTGTAGATAATATCAAGACTATGGCTAATTTTAACACTGCCAGCATCACTGGCCTCTGGTCCTCCTAAATGATTTATGCCTACAATTCCATGCTGAATGTGGTTACACACTGCTCTGATCAATATGCCTCCGTCATCTAAAAGCCTAGAGAGAGTGGTGCAGGGATGAGGTATTTCTGTTTGCATCAAGCTGGTTCTCTCAACTAAAAGCATTTGGAATTTTTCACTGTGTTCTGGGATCATTGCTAATGATAGTGAACAAAAACTTATGAAACTTACGCATATTGTTCATCTTGATAATCTACACAAGTTTTACAATTTTTTAAGCCTAAACATAATAAAATAAAAAGAGTACTACGCTGTTACAAAAATATGAAGCTGCTAAAACATGGTAGCTAGGCCTGAACGCAACTGTTGTACAACTTGGTCTTTAATTCATAGCTTTGAATACTCAGAATTCAAGCTAAACTAGAAAAGCACTCTGAGAGCGCAGACCCCCGCCAAGCAGCTCAGTTCCACCCAACATTATAGTCCTACATTTCTTTTATACTCACATTGTGGAATAAAAAATATCAATCTGCAAGAAGTGTGATTATTGTTGATATAAATATCATCCAATAGAGTGACCTAGTTAGTAGTGGGTCTTGTAACTTGTTGACTGAACCAATTTGCTGCTGCTTGTACAGATGTTGGTGTCGAGTGCACCGTGGCACTTCCAGTGGGCGATGTTGCCAGCCTGTCTGTCGGAGCAAAACCACGGCGCTTCGTTCACTCAATGTGGAATTTGGGGGTTAAGTTTTTACTCACACACACACAGACTTCTACTATGACGGGCTTTTTCCGTATTATCAGCAACCTTGTTTCAAGTGATTAAACGGCACGTCTGGAGGGACTGTGAGCGAGCAGAGCGGCCACATATGTTTCTATAACGTTAATGGGCTCACAGTAATGTTACTAGTGGTTGTGAGTTGTAGAGGACTGGGATGTTTATTACAATTTCGGGAGAGTCTGCTGAGAAACCAAGGCTCCAGGAACAGTGCCGGGCTTTCTTCATCAGCAAAATGTTTCCTCCTCTCCACTATGTCTGTGAGTAGGACTCTGCATGCACAGCTTTCACTGCTGATTGGCTGATCGCTGTGCCGTGCCTCTGCGTGTAACCAGAGCGTGTAACTAATTGGATGGTGCCGTGGATGGGACAAAATATGGCCCAGTGTTAAGTAATGGACTTCATCATAAACTTTAATGTTTTTTGTGACTTCAATCTGGATCAGAACAGCACCAAAATGAATTGCCGTCTTCCTTGGACCAAACCACACCTCTGGTAAAAATTTTCATGTAAATCCATCCAGTAGTTTTGGCGTAATCTTGCTAACAGACAAACAAACAGACAAACAGAAAAACAAACAAACAAAAAAACAGACACAGACCCCGGCGAAAACATAACCTCCTTGGCAGAGGTAATAAACAATGTTATTGCTTAATGCCTGCTTGTGTATTTGAGGGTCATCGTGCAACAATAGGCCAGATGGCAGAGACAAAGACTGCAGTTACAGCCCCGGCTTGTGTCAGGAGGCTACAGTTAACTTATAATATGCTGTGGTCCACTTAACAAAGTGCAGTGAAAGGCTAACTGAACCAACTGAAAATTGCACCAGTGTCACTTCAGCCTCACACTGAACAGAGCCGACCAAACCTAACTTATAAGTACAACCTTTGATAGCATTTTCAAAACCAGACTGATGGCACAATAATACTGACTCCCCATTTCCATGAAGCAATTAGCTTTTAGTAACTTTGTCAGCAGGCTGCAGTGATGCTTACAAGAGTAATGCTTACAGTGTATGGCACTAGTTCACACACCATCCAACCCATCACTGTACTGTTTGATACAATAGCTGAGACTAGAGCTGGATTTCATCATAACATGCCTTTGATGACCACCACAGTAGAACAACAGTGCATGAAAAGAGTCTGGGGCCACACTAAGAGATGGGGATTCAAGTTTCAAAGTTGAACTCAGGTCTCACTTAGGTCAGACACTAACATAGTTTGAGACTTGCTTTTGACTTACTTCCTAAACACTCAAGACATGACCCTACACTTGAGGTTTGGGACTCTTGCACAATCTTGTGTTTTTGCATTTTTGGCCCATTAACAAGCTGACTGTCATTACGCATAACGCCCCACATCTGGTGCGTGTGCAGCCTCAGTCCACAGATGACACCATGGGGAGCACATTAGCTACAGCTGCTGTAGTGCTGTGCCATTAAGCCACCATATCTTCATTTAGGAACTACAACTATTGGCTTGTGTTTGTGTGCTTCTGTGAGGTATACAATTGCCAGACAATGAAAATACAGGGGTGGGTCAAGAGGTGTGATTGGTATTAATGATTATTTTTCTATTAAGAGCCCATATTCTGCATTTTTAACTCTTGTGTGTGTGTACTGTGTTTTACCCATCTCCTTCTCATAATAGAGAACATCTGTGCATAACACAAAAGTCAACAGCATCAGGACTTCTCCCCCTCTCTCTGTTCCCAAGGGCAATAGCTGCCTGAAATGGCTCACCCAGCCCCCCACAACAGACCTGGTTCTGCCCTCCCTCAAACACTTTCAATGGGCTGTTGAGCACTACTGAAGCACATCATGTGAAGTATATATTGAACAGTCTTTCTGGTGTGTCGGGTCCTAAAACACTTCCTTTTCAGTGTGGCCTGATCGAGCTAGTACCCATGGCAGTGTCAATTAAGTGCTTAACACATTTTTTAAAAGACAGTAAAAAATGATCATGCTTTATGTCCCCAATGATTGTTTTTTTTGTAAATTTACAAGCAGGTTAGCTCCAGATGTATTTTATGTTGTAGGAATAAACCTCAAAATCCCATATGCTAATGTTCATTGCAGACTTTATCTGTGGCATTTTAGCCACAGAACACCTGCTTTCATGATACAGTAACTTCAGCAGACTGACCAAATAATCAGTGCAACCTAGCTACAAGGGAGGGTAAAACGTGTGGCTTTAAAAGACAATTTGCAACGATATCTGAAAACATGACAAGCTGAGTCAGTACAGCTTTAGCTGCAGTTAGCCTCAAAAGACCAACAACTTTCAACTAAATTTGAAAATTCATGGATAACAATTCATAGCTCATCATTAAAAATATCGTTTCAGTAAAGAGCTTCTTCATGCTGGTGTATTAACCGTTACAGAGACATAAAGAATGATTTTGGTAATGACCAATGCTGTTGATTTAGGGCCACTGGGGAACAAACCTTACATTGGGAAGTGTTCTAATACATTTGTACATTAGGACTGTACTATTGTGCTTATGTACCCCTAAAAGGAAAGTAAATTGCTAGATAAACAAAATCAAATATTAGAAAAAAGATAGAAAAGGCTTAAAATAGTAAAAATGTCTGAACATCTTGTATTTTTTACATTAATTGTGGTTTAGAATTAACCTGACACATCTGATGAAATGTTTCACATATTTTGATACGTGTTGTGTGATCATATGTCATCACCCAGTACTGTTAATATTCCAGTAATAACAACACAGAGATAAAGACTTAGAAAGACTTTGTGAGGATATGAACGTTCACTTGTAAGTGTGAGTTTGTGTCGACGGCTTGACTCCAGCTCATGGATGACAGCTTACATACAGCCTCTAATACAGACGTCATGGATTCCATGCATTCAACAGTATATATGAATAGACCACAGAGGAGAAGGTACCTTCATTTAAGAAATGTCAACAGTATAGGTTTCCTCTCCATGTACAGCAGTTGGTCAGCTAATCATCTCAGTCACGTGTTGGGGGTTGGGGGTCGGGGGGACCTGTTATTGTAGATATACATACTTCACCTTGTGCACATGGATAATTGACCCTTCGCTAAGCCCCGCCTCCCTTGGTTACTGTTGCTATGCCTGTCAAGTTTTCCCTCCTAGAATGAGAAATATGGAGTTTTTAGTAATACAGGTGTGTGATATTCCTAAGGAAATATCTGCAGATTTCTGGATAAATTCTTTAGAGATATCAGAAAGAAGCGGACAGAAAGGTCTACAGTATGATTTTGAGAGATACATTCACCAAATTAAATGTCGGAGTTCAAATGAAGATGACATTAAAGTAGAGGGGAAAACGCACAGATCTTGTCAAGCACCCCATGTGTTGACACATCACATTCAAAATAATCACATACAAGAACAACAATGTTCTTTTACAGCAGGGTAAGTCGATATACAGCTTTTAAGTTTATATTGATGTCAAGTTATCTTTCATTATCGTTGTGTTTGCCCCTTTCTATGGCATCCGTTAACAAAATGCTAAAAGATACCAGTATGTCAGAACTTGTCTCAATCTGTTACAAGTATTTCTTTTGCTCACACATTACCCAGTGGCTCAAGGTTTAACAGAAGTAACCTACTTTTGAGACGTCTTTGCTTGCTAACATTATCTTACCTAACACACAGAGCTATGGTTAGCTAATGTTAGTTAGCACCTAACTTTAGAACAAACGTATGTGTTCTTGTGCTTTATCCACACCCGGCATCTTCCTTCTTGTGTCTTGGGCTTGGGGAAGGCAAATTAAAATCAACACCACCCTCCAAACTTCTCAGATATCGACTGTCAGACTTGCTAGTCCCGAATGCACACGGCATATAGTTTTCTGCCGAAAGCTTGACAGGCCTCTCGTGCATAGTTACGGTTGCTAACGTAGGATTGGACAGCAGCCGTGAGTGGGAGGGGCTTAGCGAAGGGTCAATTCGGTACATGACAAAGTCTTACATGGTTATTATGCATCAGTGATCTAAAAATACATGACTGGTGTCAAATGGATGATTAATACTAGAAAAGCACTCAGAGAGCGCAGACCTCCACCAAGCAGCTTCAGTCCACCCCTAACACACATGCACATGTTTATGGTTACCATGACAACAGAGCACTTTCTATCCCTTGAAGTTTCACACAAAGGTAGTTACCTCCGCAATGTTAAGAATCCTTTAAAGAAGTCCTGGATCCAGTTGGTGATCCTGCGGGCCTCATTTATAAAACATTGCAAAGAATCCATACTAAAAGTGAACGTGCGCCAGAAAGCAGAAAATGGCGTGCGCCCAAAAAAAATCTGATTTATAAAACCGTGCGTGCGCACAGTTGCAAGCACTTTTCTCTTTATAAATCACAGTCCACTTGGAAAGTTGCGCAGGTGGTTTTACCTCATATCTCACCCTCTACACACCCACATGTTACCATGAATGGTCAATGCAAAGTACCTCATGAATGTTTTTGCATTTCCAGCCTGCAGTCTTTTCCCGACACTGCTGTGCGTCAGAGGGGGCAGTGAATCGCCTCGGTTGCGTGTAGTCTACCGAAACCGAAGAAGACGAAGAAGCTATGCGTCAGGATGAATGAGTCATGTGTTGACCCAGGCCAGCATGCCACTACATTTGTCAAAACCATGTTTGAGGAACAAATAATTTCTACACTGATTGTAGGCACATTTTTTCTTTTTCACTAGGAGCTCTAATAGCAATGTGAGTGCAGACTGTCATTTGCGTCGATTACATTTGGGAAACCGGACATTGGTGCAGAGCCTTTTAATGTTGCCTGTTCACCCACAGTGTAAGGAGCCCTGATTATCGACTGGTCATGATTATAATGCCATCCAAAATGGCTGGTGTTATTGTGCGGAGGGATGGCTGCAATATCCCAGACCTAAGAACAGAATTTAACTGTATTATGTCATACCAAAAAGGGGCTTGAGACAGAAAATCTAACATTATGTTATTTCCAGAAACCCCTGAGTTTGTCAGCACCTATACACACCGGGATGGCGCGGCGCGGTTCCGGCAGGTGGATTTGTTTAACTCTAGGACCGGTTCAGCGCATAGATCCAATAGCACTGCTCAGGGGAATCTACGTTAGTTTTTTAGCCTGTCATCATTATGGAGGAAATCTTCGTGGTCCCTAAAAAACTCTCTCCATCCTGATTCACAGTCTGTGTGATCTTCCAGCAGTGCCAGTGCATACATTGTACAACATTACGCACAAGTGTCACTGCACTATTTATGCTTACTCAGCAATTGAACTGTTTGTTACATACCTTGTCACAGCTAATACTAAGCAATTAGTGCTATCCACCGCTCTGTGTCATCTGAAGACATGAACATTGCATACAGTAGTAAGTGAACACATCTATAACACTGCAGACTCAGGTGTTTATGATTACGCGGGTCTATAAGTCTGAAATGTGATGCATAACATGTATGAGATGAATCTGGCTTCACTTCACCCCCTCACCATCCATGGCGCCAGTTTCCCACATCTCCAAAATGTTCGTACGCCAGCATCAAAGTTGACGTACCAGTGTGCACATTGTCCCTCCAAGTTTATTTTTAGAAATCACAACCTTTGCGTGGGAAGTGACTTACGCCACTTTCAAGCCCTGCTTTGTGCATAAGCAAGCTTTATAAGTGAGGCCCCTGATCAGTACCAAAATCTAACTATTTCTTCCTTATCCCATTCCACACATTTCCGGAAATTTTCATCCAAATCCATCTTGAACACAAACAGACAAACAGACAAACCAACGCCGGCAAAAACATAACCTCCTTGGTGGAGGTAATAAAAGCTGATCCAGGTCACTTTTGACCCATGTTGCAAATCAAAGGGTTAAAATGAATAAATCTGTTTTTTTTTCAGGCACCGTAGTGGACACTCCAGGAACTGCAGGTACTTTGATGCCTTTGATCTTCTTTTGTCCTAAAGATCAAAGGCTTTTATGCATCCCTGATGCATTAGAATGTGAGCTTTGATCTTTGAGCTTTGATCTTTGATCTTTGATAACTTCGGTCTCTATAAATAAGCTCTCTGATGTACAATATATTCAGTTTTGGATATCGTGAGACCCTGACTATGATTCCCCAGAGAGCCAACGTTTTAGCTAGAGAGATGGATCTTTACGAAGGAAGCATCCTTGGCCAGCTATTCCAGGTGGAGTCCATCCTTGGTGAGGGTGGCTTTGGTGTTGTGAGCAAGTGTTGCAACATTCAGACCGGCCAGAAGGTTGCCATAAAGGTGAATAAAAATCACCCTTCTATACTTTACCAGGCCAAGAAGGAGATATCCATCCTGAAACAGCTTTGCTCTCTCGATCCAGAGAGGAGCAGCATTGTTCAGTGGAATGGGTTCTTCTACAATAAAAAGAGCATTTGTCTTACCTTTGAGCTCTTGGATATAAGCTTGCAACGCTATATCCAAGGGCGACAAGGCCGAAGTGTCCCAGTTACTGAGGTGCGCTCCGTGGTGCACCAGTTGACCACAGCCCTGTCCCACCTGAAGGACAGGGGGATTGTACATGGGGACTTGAAGCCTGGCAATGTGATGATTGTTGACCGTCACAGTAGCCCGCTTCGTGTCAAGCTAATCGACTTTGGCTTGGCACGTCATGTGTCCGAGTGTAAGGCTGGTGACCTGCTACAGACTGTGTGCTACAGAGCACCAGAGATTTTGCTGGGCGCGCCTTACAATGAGGCTGCAGATGTGTGGACCCTGGGTTTAGTGGCTGCAGAAATGGTGACCGGTTGCTTCTTGTATGGAGGGCACACAGAATACGATGTCCTCAGCTACATTGTTGCCACCCAGGGACAGCCACCAGACTCTGTCCTGAACCAGGGAAAGTACTCAAGGTATTATTTCTACTACAATAATGGCAGTCGAAAACCCTGGAAGTTTAAGATCCCCAGAGAATTCCACTTCTGCACAGGGAGAAAGCCTTTAGACACAAGAGACATCCGGCTGAGAAGCCTGAATGATCTCTGCGGTATCCTGGAGAAAAACTTTGGGCACAGCAGAGAGCACTATGAGCTGGTGGATCTTATCAAACGGATGCTCCACCTGGACAAAGACCAGCGCATCACACTGCAGGAGATCATGGACCATCCTTTCATGGCTCCGTGTCTGGGCATGACAGGGATGGAGAAAGAGGAGGTTGCAGTAGACCTCCAGCTGCTCTCCCAGACTCAGACATCTGGTCATCAGGACCTGCACTGCATCAGCCAGATTGAGGATGACTCTGAGACTGCTGCATCCAAGACGCAGGAGAGTGGAGAGGATGTTCAACCACAGAACAGGGAGGAGAACACAGGGCATCAGAACCTGCACTGCATCAGCCAGATTGAGGATGACTCTGAGACTGCTGCATCCAAGACGCAGGAGAGTGGAGAGGATGTTCAACCACAGAACAGTGAGGAGAAGAACACAGGGCATCAGAACCTGCATTGCATCATCCAGATGGAGGATGACTCTGAGACTGCTGCATCCAAGATGCAGGAGAGTGGAGAGGATGTTCAGCCGCAGAACAGGGAGGAGAACATTGGCATGTTTAGGGGGATCTGCAGGGGAGTCAAGAGGTCAGTCTTGAACAGCATCAGACGAGCGTTTGCTTGTCTTCCTATACAGATCTCATTCATCTAATGGGCACTCAGAGAGCGCAAACCTCCGCCAAGCAGCTTCAGTCCACCCCTAACACACATGCATACATGTATTAGACAGATGCATGTATGCAAATGTCTGTATTCCCTGTTTTGGAAATCCCCCAGCCTACAGTTACCATAACAACGGAGCAATTTCACAATAAATGTTGCAACATCATTGATTTAATTATTCATTCTGACATTATCAAAATGGTATGATTCACAATAAAGGGTAATATTCCTATGCAGAAAAGGCTCTTACATTTGCTTTATTATAGCTCAGAGCTCAGTGTAAAGTAAGCAAATGTCTCTCTTCCGTTCCTTCCAAAGAGAGGCAAATAAATCTAAAATAACTACAGTAACTTCCCCCGTTAAATCCCAAGTTAAGAGTCTCTGGTGGAAAACATCTGGGCTACATTTGTAAGAGGTTTGAAAACATCATGGCCGATAAAAAGAGTGGATGAATGCTATTATAAGACGGTCCTGCTGTAGATATTCTTGAAAAATATACAATGTCCTTGATGCAAATTAAAATCTTTTTATTATCAGTTTGATTTTTTTTATTGTCTTTTTCCCATATCTCACTTATATTTGGAGCAGTCGCCATGGTCCCACATCATTCTCTTTAATAAGGCACAGAGGAGTAAATGAAACAAAGACTAAATCAATCTAAGAAGCATCCAGCTGTTTTTGTCAGCAGCCAGCCTGATCACACACTCTGTAAATTGGACAGTTTCCAAAATTGGGGAAATTCCAAGCGCACTAAAAGCCCCAGAGGTCTCTGTCCATGGTGCTGACTGTCAGGGTGTGGACTGTATGCAATGACACTGCAACTGCAACATCCAGGCAAACAAAGAAGCGTTGGATTTAAGCAGGAGACCCATTTACAACAGGGCATTGTAAATAAAAGTTTTCCCACAATAATATTAAGCACAAAAAAAAACGTTTTCTTGTTTGTTTATTTGTTGTTTGTTTTTAATAATAATAAAAAAAAGGCATTCAGTTTAGTTTTGATGGCATGGTACATTTTTCTTGGTCCACTTAGCAGTAAGGAGGATCAGAGACAGGCCAAGTGACCACAGACAGATGGGAGTTGAGGATGAATCATGTTGTTTAAAGACAGAGGCTTTTCTCCCCAAAAGTGGTGAGTATCAGTGACATAACTGTGATTTCCCACTGAACCTGTTGCTATGACGCCGTAACAACAAGGCCCCACCAAGAAATACATCATTATGTTTATTCATTTTTAGACCACATTTCTTTAACTTGTGTTGCCAAGTGCTACAGATGAATAAACAAAGCAAGGCAAAATAACAGGCAAATACTGCTAAAAGCCTTAAAACATAAAAATTGTGTTGGCTCCTGCTAACAAACCAGCATAGAGTTCTCTCACATGGTGTTCATGGCAGAGCTCCTTTTGGCTGGACAACCTTTCACCTAAAGCCAGCTTTTTAAACATGCATGTGTGAAAGCAAAAAGCAGGGATTTTTACCCAGACTTTAACCTGAAACTACCCTGAAGGGCCCCTGGTGTTTTCCCCATCTTCTCATCCAAAGACTGACAAACAAACTGCCGGTTATCCTCCTGTTGTGAGGGCCAAGTGGGAACAAGCAAGCTGGATAATTTTCTGGGAAGGTTGTCCTGGTAGTTTCAACGACATTTTGGGGTTACATGTGTAAAAAGAGCTATAAATTATGATACAAAGACATGGTCTTAAAAGTGTGCTCATTTGTTTATAAGATATATTCAAATGAGCTACATTGTAATCTAGACACGATTTATCATCCCATTTCCTAAATCAAAGGTTAATAACAAAAAATCCCTTTTTTGGATTCAACGCCATGGACGATCACATTAGCAAATAAACCTACTGACGCCACTAAAAATATGTTCAAAGATAAGAGTTAATACTGACAATGTGTGGTAATTCTTTAATCAGTACATGTATGTATATATATCTTGACAGACAGCTTAACCCTTTCCTGAGTTCAAGACTCTGAAGAAATTGTCAGCTTGGTTTACTGAGGTTAAAGAAAAGTGTAGTCGCATGCTTTATTTTTCATTTACACCATGTACATGTACACAATGTAAACATCCACAGTCCTATAAATTAAATTTGTTTTGACCTCACAGTATGTATTCTATTTTGACCTGAAAACTTTTAGCCTACATATAAATGATGACCTATAATCCTTAGTCATTGTTTTTGTTGTACTTTGTATGTACCATTCTTGGCTGACTGTGTGCTACTGTGCCAAGGCACACCCAAACAAAAGTATGGGGAAAATTCATTCAGTAAATCACTAGGTATGTAGATATAAAAAAAAACAGAGGGTGAGTTAAGTTTTTGAGGTCTGACTGGGTAGGCAGCTGACATTCAGCATGTGATTATTCACCTAGTTATTGTTCTTTGATACAGACCAAGCGTCAGAAACCCCCTCCTTCACAGAGTGATTCAGCTGCTTTACTGAGCAGTCAGTTGAAGAGATGACTCATTGAGTGACATGCTACAGACACTAAGATGAGGAAGAAGTGACACTCCTAAAGTTTTCCTGTGAGTTTGGAACATTTTCTAACTGTTGTCCGTTCTGTATGCTGGCTCCTAAGCTGCAGACCCCTTTACGTCTCAGTATTAGCTATTATATCTAATTACAGATCCTCAATCTGTTGTAAAAAAAATATATATATATATGTTTATGTTCATATAACTTAACTTGAGTTTAAAATACTTTAGTTAAAAGGTGATCTTTAAGACAGGAGATATATAGATTGGATAATCTGACAGTTATGTTGAAGTGTTTAGTTGCCCGAGCCTGAATAAACTACTGATTTCTTCAGTCTTTTCAGTAAGATGTTTTTTAATACTGTCTGTGTCTCACTGGGGGTGGTTTAAGTTCTACATGAAAATTATCCAGGGGGAAGAAATGATTTGTGGCTACAGCCTATAAACTCTTTAGACTTTTTCTCTCTCTCTCTCTGATGAAATTTAGGTCTACTTTAAATCTAAAAGACTTCACTTAAAATTCATACAGCAAACATTAAAATGTGGCTCAAAAACTTTCCTAAATTTCTTTATCGTTCTGTATGTATTGGTGTACGTATCTCTCTATATATATGTGTGTGTGTGTTGGGGTTGTGTGTGTGTGACTGTGTGTGTGTGTACATATACAAAACAAATGTTTCTTTTTTACATTTGAATTTGATGTCTTGCACAAAAAGATAAATATTCTTCAAAGAAACAAATGCATACATGGTGAGCTCTTTTTCTCTTTTTCTTTTTTTCTTCATGTGCCGTCCTGCAGGTTCTCACATCTCAACGTTAACAGCAGGCTTGCCCTTGTTATATGTTCCCCCCTTATATCAGAGAATTACTTGCATGACTAGCTGGACACGGAAGTAGCAGGAAAATGTATGCAGAGCCTGAGCTAACAGGGAATAAAAGAGTAGACCAGCTGGACACGGAAGTAGCAGGAAAATGTATGCAGAGCCTGAGCTAACAGGGAATATTTTTCGTGATTAGTCTGGTAATTGTGCTTCCTGGTGATTCTATGTGAGTGTGCCATAGTTTCAGTATAAATGACCAGTTGTGTACAGAAGAATTCTTTATTTCACTCATACAGTGTGAAAACACAGGTTGTTTCAACCATCAGATTGTATGGTGTGCGCACTTAAACTGTGTGCGATGGTTGTGAATCGTAAACAGTTCAGTTGTACAATGTAAACTGACATTCCACCAAGACAGATGTACCTTCACCTCAAAATAATATAAATATAAAATTATATTCACTTAAAAGTTGTCTGAGGTGGTCTGGGAATCTGACAAGGTGCCTTCTGTGTGGCTCCTTTAAGAGGTCTCGAAGGCTTGCTAAGCTGGGAGGAGACCCAAGAGTAGACCAGTTGCTCGCTGGAAGGATTTCAAGGCATTCCCAGGCCAGATGGGAATGTCTCAGAATCCCACAGGAGAAGCCGGAACACGTTGCTGGAGAGAGGAATGTACCAGTTCATTTGCTTAGCCTGTTTCCAACACATCCCACCCTGGATGGATGGACAGATAGATGGATAGAGTGATGGATGGATGGGTGGGTGGATGGATGGTTTTTCAAGGCTGTGCACATCAATGACATGTATGAGTTATCCTTCAATCCAATACAGTTTCTATAAGGAGTGCAGTGAGGAGCTGTGAAATCTATGAATGGATATAATACTGGGTTCCTGCACCACAGCTAAAATCATCCCTGCTCAGTTCATCTGATTGTACCTACATTTTGCAAAAATAAGAAAATAAAGATTGCTGCTAATATAAATGTAGTTCTACATTAATCTCGTTGATAATTAAACACAAGAAAGAAGAGTGAAAAGTCCTCATTTGCTGTCATATAAATATATGTTTTTTCCATAGATATAAGGGAGCACACATAAATCAGTTGGAGCAAAATGAACAGACTACTTTCACTCCCAGCCTAAATTACCTTTAAAAACCAGCCTAACACTCTCAGGTTACTCTTGACATGATAGAAAATTATTACAGCCAAAAAATGCCAACAAATACTGAGAAAATTGAAATCTGAATTAAAGACTAAAGTAGAAAAAAAATATCATTTTAGATGAATAAGTAGGTTATCCAATAAAAAACGTACATGGTAAAATAGATATTTGGATTAACTTATTATAGGTACATCTCTAAGCAAGGAAAGAGAAAGGGTGTGTGTGGGGGGGGGGATTACTGTGAAGCTAGCAGGGAAACTCTTGGTTAGGAAAATAATGATGCTGTCTGCTTTACCAGATGCAATTTACTCGGTAAAATTCAGTAAAATTTCAGTTTTGTGATTGTGTGAAAAAGGCTATAGTGTTCTTTTCCCAGTGCTGCCTGCTGTGCATATGAAGATGAGAGTGAGCAGTAATATGGCTGTTATTACATTTTCACGTAAAAGTTGTTTCGGGGTCCATGTGACGAGGCCTGCTCCTCTGCCTTGCTCTCCCCCTTCCCTTCCTGTTCCTCTGCTGCCTGAGGAGTAGACGTGGTCTCCTCGTGCTCAAGCTGCACACCTGATTCTACTCACCTCTTCACTACACGCTATTTAAGCCGGCTCTGGACACCTCTGCAGCGTCGGTGGATTTCCACTACAACCGTGGTTTGTTCCCAGCGATCTCTTTTTTCTGCTCTCGCAGTAAATTACTCTGGCTCTAAGCCTTATTTTTCTTCTCCCCTTTGGGAGTGGATTTTGCCTCGTGTGTGCTTTTGGTGACTGAAGGCTTTTTGATACTGATGTACTTACCTGTTTTTCTGCTCCTCTCTCCACAGTGTCTTCCACGAGCCCTCACCACCACTGCTGCATGAATTATTCACTCACCGGTGTCACTGGAATCCCTCACCGGCACAAAGATTCCCCCTTTGCCCCCTGTCACTGCTGTTTGTGTTAAATAAAACCACTGTCAACTTTTACCAGCCTCCATCCTTGAGCTTTTGGGTCCAACAAGTAAAGTATAAAGGGTCATACCTTAACACTCTCGTCCTGAAAATATCAGGAGTTACATTAAAGAAAAAAATCTGTCTCATTACCTTCACTCATGCAGTTAACCCAAAAAATACTGACCTTTTCAGGAGTTTGGTGCATATTTGGAAATGGACTTTAGCCTTTTTTATTCTTTTTGCCTTTGCTGAGAAGATAAACTACATGTGTGAAAGCGCTGAAACCAGATTTTCTCCCAGAAATTTGGGGGAATGGGGATTGACTAGCAAGAAAAAGGTCTGAGTAAAGCCTAATGCTTTCAGTGTTGTTAATTGTTTTTCATTTAATAAAGAAATGCAGTCCAGATCTAATTCAGTATTTTTATTTTTCTGAATTGAATGTGTCTTTGTCTTTAACATTGAGATCAGCCCCGTCACCCATACAGCTGCCAGCCACAAGAGGCTTAGATACCCTGGCTCCTTCATTTTGGGCCTGTAATGTTTTTATCACTGATTTGACTCTAAAATACCTGTTCACAAGGTTAAATATTGGCTGATATTATCTAAAGTGGATTTATGTAAACCAGATCAAACATGAAGTCATTCCTGATAAACTTGTTTTAATTGCAGTTGTTTTGGAGAGTTGCATAAATACTTGTAGGTACAGCATAGTGCAGGCCATTCTGGAGGGACAGAGAAGCAGCAGCAGTGGGAGACTTATCTCACTGCACTACAGGACAAAGAGGTTTAGGAGATCTATCTATCTATCTATCTATCTTTCTTTTCCCCTTCACATTTTCAGAATTAAATAACACACTGATGGACAGATGGAGGGCCCGATGTAGCCCCAGGACCCCCAAATGGTTGATCAGTGTTTTATGTTAAAATGCAAGACAGTGTGACACAAAGTGTGGTTCACATACACACACAGGCAGACACACACTCACAGTGCTGTGCTTCCCCACTAGCTCTGCATGCACCCTCCTCATCAGATATTTTCTCTGGAGATGGAACAAGGCTGGGCGGAACAACTTGTCCCACCATCCTGTTTCCGTAAAGTACACAGTGAAGGAGAAATGTTGCAGTGTCTGTAGATACGAGGGCGAGTCAGTAAGTAGCCAGCCTATCCCATTTCCGATTGACCGAGACGATCACGATTTTCATGCCTTGTTTCAATACATGTTTTATACCTGGGTACAAAATTGCACGCGTATAGAGTCATTCTTTAATAAGATATTGAATGTCAAACATGGCTAGTGATGCAAAGGCATGCTTTTCATCTAAAGTTGAGTACCGTGCTGTAATTCAGTACTTGTATTTAAAAGGTAAAACAGGCAAGGAAATACACGGCGAGTTAGCCGATGTTTATGGGTCTTCTGCTCAGGTTAAATTCTGGGTAGGGGAATTCAAACGCGGTAGAATGTCTTTAGAAGATGAAGCCAGGTCTGGACGCCCACTGGATGCCACCGAAAAGAAACACATCATGCCACGAACCTATTACAAGTCTATTACAAAGCCATTTCTAAGGCTTTAGGACTCCAGTGAACCACGGTCAGAGCCATTATCCACAAATGGAGAAAACTGGGAACAGTGGTGAACCTTCCCAGGAGTGGTCGGCCTACCAAAATTACACCAAGAGCACAACGACGACTCATCCAGGAGGTCAAAAAGAACCAGAACAACATCTAAAGAACTGCAGGCCTCACCTGCCTCAGTTAAGGTCAGAGTTCATGACTCAACAATAAGAAAGAGACTGAGCAAAAATGGCATCATGGGAGAGCTCCAAGGCCAAAACCACTACTGACCAAAAGAACGCAAAGGCTCGTCTCACATTTGCCAAAAAACATCTTGATGATCCCCAAGACCTTGGAAAAATATTCTGTGGACTGATGAGACAAAAGTTGAACTTTTTGGAAGGTGTGCGTCCCATTACATCTGGCGTAAAAACAACACAGCATTTGATAAAAAGAACATCATGGCAACAGTCAGACATGGTGGTGGTAGTGTGATGGTCTGGGGCTGCTTTGCTGCTACAGGACCTGGACGACTTGCTGTGATTGATGAAACCATGAATTCTACTGTCTACCAGAAAATCCTGAAGGAGAACGTTCAGCCATCAGTTCGTGACCTGAAGCTCAAGCTCACTTGGGTTATGCAACAGGACAATGACCCAAAACACTAGCCCTTAAACGGGCAGTTCATGCTTGAAAACCCTCCAATGTGGCTGAGTTAAAACAATTCTGCACAGAAGAGTGGGCCAAAATTCCTCCACAGCGATATGAAAGACTCATCACCAGTTATCGCAAGCGCTTGATTGCAGTTATTGCTGCCAAGGGTGGCACAAACAGTAATTAGGTTCAGGGGGCAATTACTTTTTCACATAGGGTCATGTAGGTTAGGAGAGCTTTTTTCCCTTAATAAATAAAATCATCATTTAAAAACTGCATTTTGTATTTACTCAGGTTATCTTTGTCTAATGTTAAAATTTGTGTGATGATCTGAAACACTTCAGTGTGACAAATATGCAAAAAGTAAGAAATCAGGAAGGGGGCAAATACTTTTTCATGGCACTGTACATATTTGAGTAGTATTACACAAGGATCCCCAAAAACCCCATACACATGCAAAATGATTCACTTCAGCACTGTACCTCATGACAATCACTGTTATCTCTTTTTATTCTTAGTGATGTTAGAAATATGTTTGATCTCTTCATTTAATTTGTTACACAATTTTCTTTAAATTCAATTTTCTCCTTAAATTACACCTCTCTCTTTGTCACAGAACAATATCTTAATATTCCCAGGTAGCCTATTATTTCTTGCTTTGTGCCCTAAAAGGTTAAAGACTTTCAGAGTTTTAGATCCTCAGAATAACAGATCAGTATGTTCTCAAAAATTAACATCATGTCCCATTCGTATTCCTCTTTTTGCAGAGCAATTGTGGCAAACTTTTATGTGTGTCCACAAACCTCTGCACAGTAAGATAGATGATGTCAAACCAGTGAACTATAGAGAATATAAAGTTATCTTCAGTCAAGCACTTGCTTCGGTCAGGACTGAAATACTTCTTAATAATTTAGCTTGGACATGTCTGATGTAAGGATTCCAGAAAAAAAACACTACAAGACATCATTTTTCATATTCTTTTTCAACATTAACAACCTTTGACTGAATCTGTACTTCATCATCTGATTCACATTTTCCAAATATCATGATTTTTGTTTTGATCAGATTTAAAGATAACTTCTTTTTTTTATTTTTATTTTTCCCTAAATAATGAAGAAAGTAAGCCCACAAGTTACTGTAAATTCTAACCAGAGGCAAAAATGTTTGTGAAAGCAGCAAATAGTATAAATGTCATTAAATCTGACAGACACATCATGGATGTAAATTAAAATCATGTTTGTCCTAACACAGACCCATGGGGGACAACCAATATGATGTTAAGTTCTTGACTACCCTAACCTGGCACACTAGGTGGACTTCAATGTATTTCAGTAGTGCATCTGGAAAAGTGCTCATAAAAAAAGCATTTGGAAATGGGCATAACCTTTTAAAGCATATTTGGCAGGTGACTGGACAATCACTCAATCACATTCATTTTAGGCCAATCAGATAATGTAGTAGGCGGGCGCTACTGTTGCAGCGCCACTTAGTAGAGCAAACTATTGGCCAAACATGTTGGAAGTGGAACAAAAATATCCTTTCTAAAGTGTTGTTTATTTTTCATTTAATAAAGAAATGCAGTCCAGATCTGATTAAACTACTACTGAAGCTGTTAGCATCTGTGCTAATCTCAGGTCAATGAATACCCCATCTCTGCTTTTCTTTTTGTCTGGAATTTGTGATTTCTTCTGTGTTCAGTTAAAGCTAGTGATTTGATTGGTTTTATCTGAATCCCTGCTAATGGTCATTGAGTGATTTGTGTTTATCTAAATTTATCTAAACTGGTATTAAAGAGATACCTGTAATTTGTAAAGCAGTGTCTGCCATCACCTCTCTGATTCTGTCTGAAGTTGATCAGAGAAAGATCTCTTCCACATGTCCTGCTCTAAGTGGATCGTGTCCATGAGCGATATCTTAGGCCTTGAAGGTAACACATCATAACCCTTTCTGCTTTTTTTAACATAGTCCACTGTAGTGTTAATAAATGCCCGTTAATCACTGGAGAAGGTTATTGACCATGATCTCAGCATCCCTTATTTTTTGGTATGGTCCATTTTGATGTGTATGATTGAACACAAATTAACAACTTCTGACCACCATCAGAGAGGCAACCCTCTGGGCTGAGACATGAAGGCAATGTGGAACAGTCAAAAATTGCAGTTTGCTTTAAGCTGGTGACATGATGTTTTCAACACCCTAAATAGATATCGTAACAGCCTAGTTTTGCAAACAGCTTCAGTCTACATATTCCACACATCTGATAGCTCTCACTGCACAGGGGATTAACTTTTTATATCTCACCTGTTATAATGCTCTTAAGGATTTACGGTTTTGGATAGATTGGAAGTGCAGCAAACCCACTACGTGTTGCTATTGGTCAGATGGCCTTCAGTCCTACCTCAAGTCCGTCTTTGTCAGTCAATAGGTTGATCTAAGGTTTGATTGAGATGGCGTGTAGAGTATGGCTGCATACATGGATAAGCCTCAACAATGTTCCAAAGCTCTTTTGACAATCAGGCGTCTGACGTCACATGGCCTTGTCCAAATCTTCCCCAGTCAATGCCACTACCCTGCCTCCAGAGGTGGTCCTGACAGGAGACTAGCTGTGCACTTTATTGGCTGTGGGTGGAAATCTTTGGGTGGAGATACTCTTATGAGGTGGGCAGTATTTTAGTGACTCATGGTGATGTCAAAAGGAGGGTAGACCTAAACAGATTTCCTGTTTTCAAGCACAGGTGGATCTCGAACAAGGATGTACTGGCTTGTAGTGGGTTGGGAAGATACTCTGAAGTACAAATACAACTACGACAAAGTGTTTTTTTCACGATATAGCCCCTTTAAGTTTGAAAAGCTGCAGTTCACAGAGTGCACAGCTGCAAGATATCTGCAAACATTCTATGGCCATGATTTATTAAATGAGAAGCAATTAGTTTAGTTTATGACCTCAGACTTTTCTGCTGGCTACATATTAGAGGGACTAATGAAATAAATAATGATAAAACTGATAACCTGTGACAACGTGAGATTTACTTTCAAGGTCTATACCTGCAATACAATAAATCCCTGAAAGAGGTAACACTGGCTGAGTGAGGAGAAACTCTATCCACTTCAAGCATTTATTAGAAAAGGCAAGTGATAGGCACCCTGGCAGCTCTGGTGGCCATCAGACACAGCCTAAGTTTTTGAAAATCTTGGACATCAGTGTAAATGCATTCTTGTCACTCTTTCGCACTGAACTTCTTTGAACTTGACCTTTAAATTCAGGAAAGTTGTCCAAACAGAAGAGAAGAATATGTTAAGACAACAGGGATCGGGTAGAAACATACTTTAAAGCATGTATTGTACTAATGTGGCCAATGGAGACTTGCTCAGGATATTAAGGCAGATATGACAATTATTATGACATTAACCCTACTGGTCTGAACAATGGCTCACTCTATCCAGCCTTGTCAGTACAAGACAATATAGTCTTCCTTCACACACCACTGAGACTAATTCAACTGACTGTCAATATGAGGAAACAGCACTGATCTCCAAAATACTCTTAACTACCTTTTAGTGCTCTGGTATACATGGCACATCTTTAATGTCAGCCCAGTAATGGCATGCCAGCCCACACTGTATGACTGGATTAAGAACGATGCATGACCTTAGCTGATGATTTACGGTATGTACACTATAATCCAGTTGTTGCACATGACTTGAGATCTCACACTTAAGTTAAATCTCTGTGTGCTACCTCAGTCATTAATGCTCTAAAGCTCTCACATGCTTGCACACTCAGTATCACCCAGAACAAAAAGCAAATCAAATCAGATAGCTCATGCACCGGCAGCTGAAGGTGGCTGATGCCAAGGTGCTTTCAGATTTTGTCTGACAGCTGCAGCAGTTGTAAGAATAGAAAAGATGAGTGGGACATGTCTGTCGCTTTGCTGTAACTGTGTAAGTGTGCATTTAAACAACCATAACGTAAGACATCTTGGAAATCAATTGACCAGTAAGCAGCAAAGAAAGATCGGACTAGAATTTGAAACTTTGAAAAGAAATTGGAACTTGATATTGGACCTAAAGTTGAACAAGCCCAATTTATGTCTTTTAGAGAGGGCAAGACATTACATTTAACAACCATTGAGAGACTTTTGCTGATGATAAATGAATAAAATATAATATAATATAATATTCATCCAACATGTCCCTTTGATATACCACACATTTTCAACAAGCTAGCTTGCAATTTAACTGCAAAACAAAGATACGTTACAACATAAGATATGTTGAGGTAGCCAGTTAAATAACAATTAACACAGCTAGCCAAGCTGTATTAACTACAATTACAATTACAATATACAATAATTACCTTTAATTTTACATTATTAATTGATGCACTTTCAGACAAATTTATTTTAGAGCACTAGTTGACGCAGTATATCAGATACAAGAGATATTCCAAAGCCTACAAATTCATGCTTTAAATTTGGCTAAACGCAGATTAGAAGCATGTTTACCGACAATTTCAAACTTAATAAAGCACAAATCAGCCAGAACTGAGCACTCTCAATTTATCACAGGGTCACAGCATCAGGTGGACAAAAAGGAGTATGTTTCTGAGTGGAGATAGGCTAATGCTAATGCTAGCAGCAGCATCCATAACTTTCGGTTCTCTTCTCAGTTTGATGTCCGTGTTTCTGTGCTTTAGGTGGTCACTTGCTGCTTTGTGTGAATACATCATGGCAGAGCCTTCAAACACATCAATTTCCATTTTTTTAATCTAAATACTACTGAATTGCTTTTTTTTCCTGACGGACATACCAAAATCTGCTCACATAGTGATCATTCAGTGTCCTTTGTTTAAGGGTCTGATGGTATTACAACAGCAGACACTGAGTTTCTGTGTTTACAAGTGGCTAACTGTTAGCATTTGATTTAGACATGTTTTTATTGTTCCATTGACTCATAATCCTGGTGTAGCATTTTAAGTTATCTGACTTTAACTGTTTAACTGATTTCACAGACTCATATAAGGCCTCCCCTTATAAATGGGTTTATATTCTCACCACTGTATTTAATTTATTTAAGACATACATATTAGATAAAAGACTTCAGCACACACTGGCATGAGCATGACTATCTTGATGAAACAGGACTTCAGAAACTGTTTTCTCCCTAAATTTTGTTTTGAACATTTAAACCATGTAAATGAAGGAGGCAGGGTTTAAGAGAGGGTGGATATATAATCTGTAGTGTAGACAGACAGCCAGTAGTAATGGGGGCTTCAATAAAATTGAAATAATCTATTACACTTTGCCCTTTTTTTATGGATGAAACAGTTTAATGGGTCTCTTAAGGATTGAAAAAGATAGCCTGACACCTTTCAAAACCAATAAACGTGATTTTTTACTAGTGACAGGTGACATGGTTCGGTATGTTTTGTTTTACAGAGGACCTTTCTGACAGGTGGAGCATGGCATGACTCCATGTGGAAACCATCTGGGGAAGTTCATGATGGAATTTAAGAAGACACCCCAGAAAATAAAGAGCACCACTGTGAGAAATGAGTTTGTCTCACTTGTCAAACAGCTTTTATTCTCAGATATAAAGGGAAAAGACTCTTCACACTGTGGCTCCAAAAAAACATATACTGTTTGTTGAGTTTATTCATTAAAAAGAGAAAACACAATAAGCCTAACTGAGCTCTTTATCAGGAGCTGTCTACTTGGGTTTAGTTGGTACTTGTTACTAAAATAAAAGAGTCCCATTCAAGGGCATGGGCTTCATAGTTAAGTATATCTAAATTCAAACATAAAAAACGTTAGTTAAAAAGACTGAACGAAAGACCATTAGGACTGAAGTTTGTGTTTTATAAGTAATTGAACAAATCAACCGTAGTTTATTTTTTGAGAGCCACAATGTGAATGTCACAAATTTTACACCTTTTTAGCAAGTCAAACCCCATCTCAGATGTCCCCAGAGTATAATACAGGTTTCTTTCCTCAAAGTCCTCTAAAGTACTGGATTCTGACATTCAGATAAACCCTTCTGTATCAGGCCATGTCAGAACAGGATGTATTAGTGTTAATCCAAGGCAGCAATCTCCAGGCCTGAAAATTGATTGATTGATTGATTGATAGATTGATTGCATCTTTATTTCGAGCATAAACACAAATATGTACATTAACAAAAGCAAAGGAAAAAGCAAACACCCACAACAAAATCCTCAAAGATGCCCAATGAAACAAAAAACAAGCATGCTCGAAAAGGAGCAGGAAGAAGTTAAAAACTTATTCAATCCTACCCCTTTAGTCTCATTCATCAATTCCTCTATTATTACATTGAAATATATGAACTAACAGTTTTTATAAACAACAATTTAATATTATATTAAATGGGCGCCCATGCACTAGTGACAAAGCCTGTAGGACAAGACGTGTCCACTTGGAGCTGGTTGCAGAAAACTGACTAAATGACTGTGTGCAGGGAGATTATATTTTATACAACCTAAGTATGCATATTTACAGCCTGGTTAAAAAAACAGCTTCAGTCAAAGTATATAATTGACTTATGAGGCTAAAATGTCTTTATATCGTACCTGTTTTTCTTTTATTGAGGATTTATTGAGGATTTCCAGTTTTGGAAATACGGCACAGCTAATGGTAAGACGACCTTAAGTCCCACCTCAACAGAGCCTCTTAGAAGACATTAACAAGTTCCAAAAGCTTATATGATAATGACATGGCTGACGTCACATGGCTTCGTCCAATTCTTTTACAGTCTTTGGTTAATCCTCATGAGCTGTGGATGACCATACCCCTCTCATGTTGTGGATCTGGCTTTAGCTTTCCAGTGCTGTGCTCTAATGTTTATTGTGGCTGACAAGTTCCTTCCACTGGAGCCACCTCTTGGCTAAACAAACACCTTGGGTACATATCTTGTGAAAAGTTTGCTTGTTTGTGTAAAATAATCAATTTGACATGTAAGGTTTGGGAGACTAGCTGTTTAAATTTCAATTACTGAACAATTTTCACCATTTCTTGGACACTGGCCATCTTGATATAGAGAAAAGTAGAATTTATTGCTCATAGCAGATAAGACTATTAATCTTCACAAACGACTTGATATTTATTTATCTATTTTTTTGTTCTTAGTTTCTGCTTTGTCTCCCGAGTAAACACTGTCTGCTGAAAAACACACGTTAACTACACAGACACCCCCTAACAAAATGTTCACGAAAAACAGACCTCAGAGAGTATGGATAGCACAACTGGTTGTAATCTTTCTGTAAGTTAAATGCAATCAGAAAGAAAACATTCAGATTGAATTCAGCTGTAAAATGTTTCAGCCCTGTTTGTGTGGCTATACCATTAGTCAAACATATTTATACAACAACCATGAAATGTAGCAGAAAATGATTGCAGTAAAGTGTAATCATAGTGCTGCCAACAGCTACAATATATTCTTTATTAAATCAAACGCAAAGGTGAAAAAGTCCAAATTGTGATTTCAGCTGTTTTGAGTAACAAAATGAAGCACATAAACGTGTGTTTTGTTTTTGTTTCACAGCATTTTTATGGTATCTGTTTAATCTGAAATCCTAATGCAAAGGATCTGAGGTATTAAAGTATTAAATATTGAGTTTGACTTTAAACTTTTAAAATCCCCAGATGCCAACACACTTGAGTTTAATGGCAAATGAATAAGTTGAAAAGACTCAAAAGCAGATTAAAAAATCTCCTTTGATTTAAGTCAGCATTTATGAGCAAACATGGCCAAGAATAGAGTTAGAAATGACCATCTTTAAAAATCATGAGCCAGCCATGGTTTAACCCTGAAGGATTTTTCAATTACATCCCAATAATATTTTTTAAGCATGCCAAAAAATTACATTTGATGGATGTTTTGTTGTTATTTTTGTTGTTACTTAAAAGCTGTGGTGATGATCCTGTGCTTTGAGCCTTTGTAAAAGAGTTTTGTAGATGTGGAAAAGGAATGTAGTGAGGTAAACAACATTCATTCTGGAGTCATGACCACATGTACTTTCCAAAGCAATGTCCTGAGGTACTTTTTCACATCCTTTATTGAATTCTCCTACACAAACTTCTCCTTTCACATTTCATAAGTGTTGTATAATAACACTGATGAAATGATTATATAATAATATCAGGTCATTAATCTCATTAATTTAATCTTGTAAAAGTGCACTTTTTCTTAATTGATTCATTTTCTCTTCAATGCCAAATTGTGTATTTTGATATAAAAAAAAAAAAAAATGCATCAGGAATTTCTGTCCATCTTTTTCACAAATCACAATATCCAATATCACACAAATAAAAAAAAACAACAAGATTTTGGAGATCATAGGTCAAAGGTCATTGTAATAAAGCATTATGGACATTCTTTGTTTGTGAATATTTGTATCCCAAAAAACTTTCAGGGATTTCTCTGTAACTTTGCACATTTGACTTCCTTCAGGATAACAGCTTGTTTGAGGACTTTCAGTCAGGATTTAGAGCTCATCATAGCAACAGGACTGCTCTAGTTAAAGGAACAAATGATTCACTCTCAGCTTCAGATGGTGGACTTCTCTCTGTACATGTCTTGCTAGATTTGAGTGTAGCTTTTGATACCATAAATCATCACATTATTCTACAGAGATTAGAGGAACCACTTGGGATTAGAGGGACTGCTTTAAATTGGTTCAAGTCTTACTTGTCTGATAGATACCAGTTTGTACATGTGAGCATAAATCATCTGTGTACACCAAAGTCAGTTACAGAGTTCCTCAAGTTTCTGTGCCAGCTCCAAACTTTTTCTCCTTATATATGCTTCCCCTCGGTGATGTCATGAGGAGACACTCCATCAATTTTCATTGTTATGCTGACAATACTTAGCAGTACGCATCAATGAAGCCAGGTGAAACAATTCAGTTATGTAAACTAGAAGCCTGTCTAATGGAAATATGGATCTAGATGGCCAGAAATTTTCTTCTTCTTAACTCAGAATAGACAGAGGTCATTGTGCTGGGCCCCCGACACCTCAGAGAAACCTTTTTTAATGATATAACTGCCCTTGGTAGCATTAGCCTGGCACCAAACACAACTATTAAAAATCTATTTGATCAGGATTTGTCCTTCAACTTCAACATAAAACAAATTTCAAGAACAGCCTTTTTACGACTTCATAACATTTAAAAAATCAGGCCTATCCTGTCTCAGAGCAATGCGGAAAAGCTAGTCCATGCTTTCGTAACTGGATTTGATCATTGTGATTCTCTTTGGTCAGGGTGACCCAGCAAGTCGCTTAAAATGCTTCATCTAGTTCAAAATGCTGCTGCATGTGTACTGACTAGAACTAGGAGAAGAGATAACATTACTTACGTATTAGCTTCTCTGCATTAGCTTCCCATAAAATATAGAATAGAATTCAAGATTCTTCTTTTCACCTACGAACTGTCCTGCTTGTGGTACCATCAGTCTCTAAAAGTAGTATGGGAGGTAGAGCCTTCAGTTATCAGGTTCCTCTTCTTTAGAAACAATTGCTAACCACGTTTCGAGAGGTAGACACCCTCTCTAGCTTTAAGGTTAGACTTAAGACATTTCTTTTTGTTAAAGCTTTCAGCTAGGGCTGACTCAGGTCTGGACCAACTTAACTTATAATTGAGCTGCAATAGGATAAAGGTGCGTTCACACCAAACGCGACAAACACTGCAGCTGGTCCTGCAGCAGCATCATCTGAGAGTTTTCTGTGGTCCGTCTAGGCGGAACTAATGTACTCACCAACTCATGTTCCCCACACGGACATAGATTGTCACTCTGTGGACCGGAAAGAAACAGTCTGTCACGGGTGTCAATCACGCACCCACACAACGCTGATTGGCTCTCGCGGTGCGAAATCGCCTGAAAAGTTAAAATATTTCAACTTTGGCGACAGAGCACAGCGACCTGCTCCGGGTCCAAAGCGACCCCAAAGTTCCCATCTGCAGCAACAGGGGCGCTGCTCCCATGTCTCCAAAGATGCGACCAAGTCGCCCAGAACGCGTCCGTCACTTCTCATGAGATCTGGTCGCGCGTGGTCGTGGCTGATCGTGGCTGCACATTGACTCAGCATGGAGAGTGGTCGCCGAGGTCGCCGAGGTCGCCCAAGTCGCGTTCGGTGTGAACGCACCTTTAGACTGCCGAGGATTTGGCACACTGAGCTACTATCTCTTTGCCCTTTTTTGTTTGCTGTTGTACTTGTTTCTGGTTCTTGTCTTGTAGGCAGCCTGGTATCGTTGGTGTGGACGGCTTGCTGCTGTGGACCTACAAAGTAGTGGATAGTAGTGGGAATAGGTGGGCTGTGGTAGACCCTAAGTAGGTGGCTAGGTAAGTGGTTAAGAAACCAGGTGGGTTAGTTGACAGCAGTGGCGAAAATCCCCCTTCAATGTTGGGGGGGACAATAAACAGTAAAATTTCAGAGAATAATTCTTGGGGGGACATTAAAATAAATGCTATATTTTTGCTGTGTTGTTTTGATTCTTTCTCAAATGTCTTGCATAGTTATACACAATAGATCAGATCAATCAATGAAAAATGTTTTGGCCTGAATGTGTAGGCTGCAAGTCCACAACTCTATAAACTAACTATCCAGTGTAAAATCACCTGACTTAAAAAATCATGTAAAAAGTGTTTTAATTGGAGGAATATAAGGAGTGGAAATTAACAGTCAGAACGTAATCAGAAACTGGATGTGTTCAAGTGAACATCTAAGTCCAAGTTATAACTACTTTCTTTTTAAATAAATAAATCTGGAATAGAAGTAAAGTAAATAAATGTTCAAAGATAATTCTAATATAGTGTGATATTGGTGTCATATATGAGAGGATGAGGATGTCTGTCCTCTCTGACTGTCACAGTCTGTTGCATCAGGCAGAGAGGAGAGGCAGTGTGCAGCCAGCAGCAGAGAAAAACTCTGGACAGTTCACAGATTTATTACAAACTAAGATGAAAAGATGTGCTACATACAGTGCAAATTTCGTTTTAGCTTAAAAATAAACACCCTATAAGCTGCGTGCTGTGTTAATTTAAAACATGCCGGCAGACTTTGAACACAGGAGTTGAAATTTTGCTTTTCATGTTGTGCTTGTTGAACAAGTGGAGTGATAAACAACTTATCAACCATTCTGTGTTTTAATACACTTACTTCGTATGATCACCACCGCTTTGTCAGCCTGCCTCTGTGTGTACACGGCTCTGCAGCAGCAGCTACGCCGGTCGGCGGGAGAAACAGTTTGGACCAAACCATTGTGAGGGGAGGGGGGTTGTAATCTTTAACAGTTAAAATTGTCTGACGATGTGTTTTTAAGTAGCGTTACTTGTATTGTACCGTCAAAACACTTTACTGTACTACTAGAAAAATCTTAGTTGAACCAGATTTTTAGGGGGGAAAACTTTGTGGAAGAGGGGGACACGTCCCCTGCGTCCCCCCCAGGATTTGCACCTATGGTTGACAGCAACCTAAAAATTATTCTTCTGAAGCATCATAACTCCATCCGGTTCAGCTTAGTTTTAATTGTACCTGTTTAAGTATAAAGAAGAAAAGCAAAGAGAAGTCATGGAGTTAGATGCTAAAATATACAAGCAGCGTGATGGGCTTTATGCCATTTTAATGCAATGAGGAATGCAACCATTTGCACATCGGTGAAACCAAGCAGCCTTTACATGAACATTTAACCCAGCATAGGAGAGCCACCTCCCCTGGACAGGACTTAACTGTTCTCCTACTTGTTAAAAACACAGGACATTCTTGGGATGACAACAGTCTTCATGTAATCCAGGGATTCCCACAGGTGTCAAGGAAGCCATTTTTGTCTAGATGAAGGGACCATCCCTGAACAAAGGTCTGATGGAAATCCTTTCAGGTTTTTTTGAGAGGCGATGCTTAACAGTAACCTTGCAGTGTCCAGTCACCTGCTGGATATGCTTTTGAAA
The DNA here is from genome assembly GCA_037902135.1 of Cetoscarus ocellatus. Lineage (NCBI taxonomy): Eukaryota > Metazoa > Chordata > Actinopteri > Labriformes > Labridae > Cetoscarus > Cetoscarus ocellatus. The sequence goes on along the minus strand of JBAMNC010000292.1, from coordinate 1,052,991 downwards.
GGTTCTGCCCATCCCATTCCTTTCTGAGGGCTGTTTCCCCGATGGACTTGCAAAATATACGTAGCTGTCCACCTGGTGTGTCAGGTCACAAAGATGGGGGACTAAGACACTTTGTCTCCTACATTTAATGCAGCTTTGAATTCCTTTCATAAACAACAATTGCATGTTAATGGTCGACTGAAGCTCTGTATTTCTAGCTCTACCCCTCTTAGCACTAAGAAGCCTTTTGGAGAGGAGGTGAAATGTCTTAAGGAACTTGAATCAGTCCAGCTGCCCATGGATCAGTGTTGCATATGCTAAACAAATAGTTATTATATTTACTAATTAGCATATATTTTAACAGTAATACTCATAAAAGTTGTTCATGCGGTTATTTTTTATACTGAACACTCAGCATATTGTTCTTTCTGTGGAGTTAAAACCAGTTTTATTTAAATCAGGCAAAGTTTTCTAAAATATCCTGTCTCCACATATAATTACAAGATTTAAGGAAAGGTTAACATTCAAATGAACACTATAAAAAGTTTTCTTTATTCATGCTTAAAACTCATTCTTTATCATCACGCGGGTATGTTTACAAGCACAGATGAACACCTCTGGATAAAAATATTTACATAAATGTTTCACCCCCTCGAGATTAAGTTTAAAAGATGGTGATCGTCTTTCAGCAGAATAACATTCAAATCCCAGAGCTGTCTTTTCACTTACACAAACACACTTACACAAACACGCAAACACAGCAATGGTTTCAGATGGTTAGTTGGACTAGAAAAAAAGCTTGAAATCCGGTCAGGTTTAGGGTCCATGTTGACGGGAATTCTTGTCATTTCAGTTCAAAACAGACAAAACCAGGAGTTATTATTCACTTACACACCAATGTCACAAGGTTGGACCCTCTTGGCTTCAAAATAAAGTCATTTAGAAATGATTTGGTAAGGTATCATGTGAAACCACTGATTTCCTTTGGGACAGGCATTTTTATAGACCCTGATGTTTCTTGCTGCTCCCTGAGGACTTTTCTTCTCAAATCAGGAGCACATGTCCTCTGGATAAAATCCACCCCGGGGCACCACTGTGTTGTGCTTATGATATTTTTAACACTGCCTCTGTGGTTATAGGTCTATAAAATTCTACAATGCCATTGTTTTTTAGTGGGAAGGTTTAGTCTGGACGAGCTCTTAGCTTTTCTCCCACTGTGGTGAAACCCTCCTCGCATGTCCAGAAGCACTGGAGCAGATGTGAGGACTTAGCTGCAGCTGAGTGTTTGTTATTCTACTGTGTAACAAATCATTATGCTCTCACTATCACGCAAGTTAAACATTTGGCTGTCGACGGCTTTAGTGATGCGGTCACATGTAAGAGACTAAAGATGGAAGTAAAGAGCAGCCAGGCAGCTGTCAGACGATAGAGACCAGCTGTAGAGGGAAATAAAACATCACGCTGACATGCTGGCACAGTCTGTTTTAGCCTTTCTATTGAACGGAGGTAAATCATCAAGCTTGTAGAAAAACTTTTTTCCTTTTTGTGAAAAAATCATCAAGTGTGTTACATAGTAGAGAATCCCTGGAATGTTTATTGATAATAATTTTGACCTCACTCTGTGGTGATAGGTGAGACAACTGACAAGTTCTGAAATAGACGTATTACTTTTCTTCATACTAAACCACTTCGAGAGTGTCATAAGTAGCTGCGTGTAAGTCTGTATTTCAGCTGCCAGTGTTCTTTTTCCACCATAATTAATGTGTCTTTGGTTAAATAGACTCTCTTTTCTAGAGATTATTTCTCATTATGGTTTTATAAATATGTGTAGTTAGTCAGGGTAATAATGATATATTTGATTTTAGTATTAAGCAAAACATAAAATAGAAATACAGTTTGGAAACTGGAGAAACATTCGGAAATGGCAATCACAAAGTCACCAAGTTTGATTTTACCAACAAGAGTCATGACCTGATGATTTTTTGCCTCCACAGGATATTCAAGTGCCCAGGGAGAGCAAAAGTGAAATGACTGGCCAGGCGGAGCGGCTGGAGAAGTTTAAGTGGTCGTGTAATTAAAAAAAAATCTGTAATTAAATTTTTGAGCAACTTGGAGTCGGACACATCTGGCTGCAGATGTTTTGACTGATGCACTTTATCTTTCTCATCTGGACAACCTGAGCAAAGTTGGCTGTCTGAAATTGTGACTTTTTTCTGTCTTAATGTATTGAATTCTTGTTTTATGTGTTTGATGACTGCATGTGTTTGTGTAAAACTGTGAATGTGCTGCTGTCTTGGCCAGGACACTCTTGCAAAAGAGATTTTTAATCTCAATGAGGTTTTCCTGGTTAAATTAAGGTTAAAAAAATAAAAAAATATTAAAAAAAAATCTTAAGCACTGAATGCACTTGAGGTCAGAAGACCATGACTATTGAATTTTGGAATTTAGCTTCACATATGGGCAAACATTCAAGAGAATCCCTCGTAGCATTTTTTAAGAAATTGCCACACATGCAACGGATGAGTGTGACACAAAAGTAATCATGATAAATCAGACTAATCAGAGCAACACTGAGTCAGAGTGAACATTTGTAGAGGGTCCCGTTTTTTTTGAGAGGTGATCCTTAAAGGTAGCTTTGTGCAGCAGCTGGATCAGCCTGATTCAATGTTTCTGATCAAACGGATCCATCTTGCCAAGGTTGAAACCACAACGACTGCGAGCTGCCCAAAGCAGCACGGCCCACCCAGAGTTCAGAGCAGGAAGATGTGGGAGCAGCAGGTGTGACAGCAGCATGGATGCTAACCGCTTCAGTACCAGGTTTGTCAGATCAGACCACATTTCTTCATCTTCTGAAAAACAAATAACAACACTGGAAACACTCTTGATAGAAATTATATTTTCACTCCACTTCTGACACGTTTTGGTGAGTTTGTTTTACTAAGTGGCTCACATTTTGTACACTGCAACAATAACACCCGCCTACTATTATCTGATTGACTCGAAATGAATATGATTAACAGAATGATCATCCAATAACCCACTGTCTATGATTTTGAAAGGTTCTGCCCAGTCCCAAACACTTTCTAAGGCCTGTTGCCCAGATGGACTTGTGAAACATATCGAATGGTCCTTCTGGTGTATCAGGTTAGTATTACGGTTCCATGTCCTGCAAAATCACGTTTCTTTGTGCTTCAGATATTGTTAGAACGGGCTTTGGGGGCACGACACCTTTTCCTAAAGTCACAGTTCAAGAAGAAAAGCTCTATGCCTCTTTAGAGAGAAGCCTCTTAAAATGCTCAGTTTCTACTTCCTGTGGTTTCTGATGTAATAGCTATACAGCCTCCACCTACATGTGTTTTCTGCTCATCACAGGCAGAAGCCACGACTGTTCTGAGAGTCTAATTTGCGGTCTATTAGCCCTCCTCCCCCTTCACATCTGGCATCACTTGGACAGTCAATCAGCTCAGAGCTCATCATCATAGCCCTCAGATCTGAGAGTTTCTAAAGAAGAGGGGAAAAGAGTTGCATCTGATCCTCTACAGAGGGGAAAATTTCCCTTTAAAAAAAAAAAAAAAAAAAACAAACATGTCCTGGTGTGTACAGTCAAACACACCAGGACATTGGACCTTTAAAATATGGGGAACAATTACCACAGCCTCTGACCTCCAAAATTTAAGCCCTGGATCCCCTCACTTAGCTCTTTGGTAGGACATACCTTAAGTCACTTGGTCTCACTTAACTTGTTAGGACCTGATTAGGCCTTCTTTCCCACTTGTCTGAGGTAGATTGTGCAGAAAAAAGGACAAACTCATCTTTTGTAGGAAGTGTGAGGCTTTAAGTCTCTTTTCACCGCAGAATCAGAAACATGGATATCATTCTCTCCACATAGGCTCTGTCCACCTCAAATGTTAAAGGGTAGAAGACATATTTAACATATTAATAACACCTTGCCTGGTATGTATTATTATTATTAATATGTGCCTTCATAAACTTAAAACTAGTATTAAAAGGGTCAAAAGGTCAAATAGATGGGAAATCATGATAAACGTACAAATTCAATTTAATCCAAAGGAGAGACAATAATTGTGAAATAAACAAGCTGAATCATCAGTGCTTTCACAACAATGAATTATTGTTTTTCCATTGTATAAATATAAAGACGATACACTGTTAAGGAGTAAGGCTGAACTGACAGTGTGGTGAAAATAGCAATGAGTTTGTAAGTTTGACGAAGTGCAGCGGCTCACTTGTGACTTTAACACAGGACTCTTTATATTATGATGTGATCAAGATTAAACAACATATTTTGTTTTGGGCTTTGAATATTTTGATAAATGTCACAATTTATCTCATAAATGAAAGCGAAACTGCCGTCTTTTACATTTATGTACTCTGTTCATGGTCAGCACTTCTGCAGCACTGCTGTGCCCTCCTCTTTTACCTTTGATGATGGTATTTTGTACAATTTGTTCATGACATTAAGCCTTAAACATTCAAACAGGTTATGATTATATTTGGTATTACTCAAACCTTGTGAATAGCATGAATATCAATGTTTTTGATAAATACTATTACTTAAAATTCCATAGAAAACACAATGACAATAGTGTTTACATGTTACTACCACTAAGAATAATTTTTTGTTTTTATTGCATTTTGTTTATAAACTCACTAACCACTTGAATAGATATACCTGTTCAAATGCTCATATATTGATTAATCACATGGCTGCAAGAAGTTATAGATGACCTGCTTAAGTTTACTGAGCATTCAAAATGTAATTTGAATGATTACTGAGGCCAAAGTGGCTCAAATAACCATGTCACAATCATGGTTTGTAGACCATCTCCAGACTCAACACACTGGATCTTGAAGCAGATTGACCACGGCAGCAGACCACTCTATGAGCCACTCCTGTCAACTCAGAACAAGAAACTGAGGCTACAGTGCACATGGGCTCACATGAACTGGTCAATAGGAGATCGGAAAATGTTGCCTGGTCTTATTTATCTTGATTTCTGCTGCAACATTACATAGTGTTAGAATTTGGAGTACAGAACATGAAAGCATGGATCCATCAACAGTTCAGGCTGGTGGTGGTAGTATAATGATCTGGGCTATATCTTCTTGGCACACTTTGGGCCCCTTTGTACATTGCTTTATTGTTGAAATCCTACAGCATACCTGAGTGTTGTTTCAGACCATGTCCACCCCTCTATGACCACAATGAACCCATTTTCTGATGGCTACTTCCAGCAGGATAACACACCATGTCACAAAGATCAATCATCTCAAACTGGTTTCTTAAAAATGAAAATGAGTTCACTGTACTGGCCTCCACAGTCACTAGATCTCAGTCCAGTAGAGCATCTTTGGAATGAAGTAGAATGGGAGATTTGCAGATGACAAATCTGCAGCAACCATGTGGTCCTATCACATAAATATGTATACAACCTGGTACACACATGGTGTACCTACTAAAGTGGCAAGCTGGCAACTGTTGGATCACAGTCAATATTTTTATTGAACACAAGGTGTGTTAAAATATTCAATCATTGATTGTTACTGTTGCCGCCCCATTGGGACAAAACATGACTATTTCACTGATGAGAGTTAGAGGGTTAGTTCATCATTCAGACAGGGTTGACATTTAGGAAAGCAAACAGAAAATCCCTCAACAAATTTTAAGGTCCCGTGTTAACAAGCAAAGGACAAAAGTGAGATCAAGTGATCTTGAAATTTGACATCGGTCAGTGGTCAATTCACCCTTGACTCTGAGAGGGCATTGATACAAAGCTTCAAGAAAAACCCTCCTAGTGTTTTTGAGACACAGCGGTCACAAGAGTAACAGGAAGTGTTGGGCCCTGGACACACCAGATGGATTTTCACATGACAGGGAAAGATGGATGCATTTTACAGCCACAGTTGAAGGAGCCTTTGAAATGAGACGGCCTCCGATTCGCCACTGTCACAAAATCCATCTTCAGATGTGCACTCTGCAGGAGTCTTTCCACAGATTTTACCACAGATAACCCGGGGACGAGAGGAAACAGGGCAGGCTTGCATTGAAGGTCCATAGTGCTGACCTGAAGCATTAAGGAATGTAGGTTTGTGATTCAGTAAAATGATCTTTTTTCATTTCTTCTGTTGTACACAAACCAGTTAACGAGTAGTTTGGTATTCTGGATCAAGTATGGTGTAAACCTCACCCAATCGAAGGAAGCAGGCCAAAGCACATGAAAGCTGTAAAATCAGGATTATAACCATTAAAATGAATTTCTTCAGTTTAAACACAATTTTTCAAAAGGCTTAAATGATTAACTTGTTTTGTTGCATTTTTATGAACAGAAACCCTAAGTTATTTAACAATACATAACTTAATAATTTGGAGGAAGGAAATGGGGAAGATGTATGCATAAAAAAATGTTTACTGATACAAACATGAACCTTTAGATAGGAAAACCTGAGGAAGTATATTTCACCAACGTGTATACAGAGTGCCAACATTTTCAGAAGGGCTGAACGGGCACCTGACTTACTCCTTTTTCATGTAAATTTGAAACAAATTATGCCCCAGGTTCTGTAAAGGTTTAATGTACACATCATGAAAATAGTTTGAATCTAGAGGATGATTTCAGCAAAAGGAAAAAGTGAAATGGGACATCTTCCAAGCTAAATCCAGGTCTTCCTTGAAATTAATGAAAAGGAAAAATGAGTCCTCAGGTTACACTCAAGAGGTCCTTTAAGTAAAATGTACCAATGAGACCAGAAATTAGAATAGACACACTGACATTAACCCTGATTAGCCCACCTTCATAACGCTTTTAAACCTTTGCCCCTCTGTCCTGTCTACTTTAAAGGCCGAGCACTTAAATAAGAAGGAATTCCCGCTGACAGACAGCCAGTGTACAATGGCACGACTGTTCTGCCTTAAAGCTCCAAATCAAATGTAACAAATTTAAGCAATTTGACTTTTAATTGAACAAAAATGCAAGAAATTTGTACTAATCTTTAACTATGCATAAGCAAAGAAAAAAACCTCAAAGTTCTACTGGGTAAATGGTGGAGGTCTGTGTAGACATGAATGCCTTGGCAAAGCTATGGTTTTCCACACATAGTGGCAGGAAATGACACACAAACACATGGTATTATAAAGCACAAAAAACAACAACTTTATTTACAAAAACAGACCACTGCCCCCATCCCACAAACCCCTAAATTCAGTGACTACTAAGGAATGCTATGTCTGCGCTTGTGGCTGAGGTTGGGAATTTTACAGAGAGCAACACCACCCTGTCCAAACCTTCAGTGTTCCTCCACCCACCTATTCAGTCTGAGTTCAGCTTTATCTGATACCACAGGATGCAACGCTTGATGTGTTTTCTCTTCAACTCACACTGGGTTGGAGGTCTGGTTACGTCTCCAGTGAGGCACAGGCTTTAATTAGCTGGTGGCTAACAAGTTTTTAAAGACGGGTAAGATCAGTGGCGTGTGAATTTGTTCACACATCTGCGTGTGTCTGATGATGCAACTGTAGGCTGAGGGTGTGAGAAAACTCTTCACACATCTGTGCCTGAGTCACTAATCTGCGTGGTATCTGCTGGCAACAGCAAGGCTGAGGCAACAAAAACGAAAAGACTTTTCAGTAATCGAGTCAGCTCTCAAGTCTGTGGGTGACTGACAGTAACACAGTTCACTGACTGTGTGATCATCCACACAGATGTTTGTAATGCAGAGGTGCACCAGGGTTACATTATATCTGAGTAATGTTCGGGGGTACCAACAGCGAGATACGTTTCTTTCAATGTATTCAGGTCTGAATTCAGCTGTCCCACAGTTAGCCGTTTAAAAATACATACAAGTCCGTCCATCTGTGTCCTTAAAAAGGGGCATACTGTGGCCAGGCATTATTCAAGTGTGTGAGTGCATGTCCGCAGAGAGCATCTGGGTCCACCTCTGCAGCCTGACGGGGTTTGCTTAGAAGGCGTAGCGTGTGCGGATGTCCTCCAGTTTCTTGGAGACCTCAGGTGGTGTTCTATCCAGCTCTTCTGCCACACTTTTCTGCTTGTGAGGGTCCATACTGTTGAACTGCTCACACAGATCTCCATCAATCACATTCTAAAGAGAACAAACACGATTATAACGGGTTTCACATTACATGATGTTGACAAGCACTGAAACGGATCTAAATCAGACAATAATTCTATTCACAAAAAAAATATGTAAATACATATATATACAGACCTTGACTGGGAAGTAGTACGATCTGAAGCTCAGATGATCTCTGCCGCACAGCGGGGGGAACTCAGAGCGCATGTGCATCTCTAAATGCTGGAAGAAGTCGTGGTCCTGAACAAAAGACAAAGAATAAAGACGTGTGAGAAAAGGAGAAGCTGTGAACTAATTTGCGTCATCAACTGTATCTTTAAGCGGTATTTACAGAGGTTGGTTTAATTCATTTTTCTCTCATCATTCTCTGTGTGAAGGAAATTATTCGAGTTTATACCTCGTGTGATGTAAAAGGGACCAATATGCCGATTCCTCCCGACAGTGTGGTGTAAACCAGTGACTCTGAACCTCCAGGTATCAGAGTTGTTTTCTGCAGAGATAACACCGTCTCTCCTACATGATAGTTTACGACCACTTCAGCCTGCAGAGACACAGAGGGAGAGAATGGTCATCTGTTTCTGATATCTGGTTGGAATGACCCTCACAGTGTTGTACATAATCACTAAACATGCCTACACAATCAGATAAATGGTAAACAGATGGTTATTGTTTATTTATGACACTTTTTTTTGCTCTTCTTTACCTGGAATGACTTTGGGTAAAAGTATTTTCATTGCATCCCTTCATGTGATCTAAACCTTGTTTTTAAAACAACAGAAAGATTTAATGGTCCCTCAACTTTTCCACGTGAACAGATTAATTCATTCAGATGCTGATTTCCTGTAAGGTAGCACCCAAAAGTTAGAAGAACTGAAGAGATGGTTAAAAGGGTAAGAGTCAAAACTGCAGATGAGGACTGGAACAGAACATTTACAGCAGGGGTGTCCAAACTATGGCCAGGGGGCCAAATGTGGCCCGCTGCCCATTTTTAATCTGCCCTTGAAACAGCTGAATGACTAGTTGTTTCGATTACAGCAGCAAAGTCCATCAATCTTGCACATTTTCTGCCATATTTAATTCTCTAAAGGTCTCATTTACAAAATATAATGCAATATTCATCTACAAGCACCAACATTCTTGCAGTTTATTTGTTTTGTGTCTGACAGTGAAGATAAGCTGTCAATGTCTCCCATCTCTGCTGCTCAGAAGGTCATTCTCGCCTGACAAGGTGTGAATCCAGTGATAGCTCAGGGTTACAAGGACCCCTTGACAGGTGATAACCCACCCCCAAACCCTAAAACTTTAACTTGAATACACTAAAAGTGAGGTGCAGCAAGTGGCTCAGTCATCCATGTATTCCTCTTCATGCGGGCCCATGATGTAAAAACTTTGGACACCCCTGATTTACAGCATCAGTGATGTGCAGATCACTTTAGTTTCAGTTTATCTAATTACTCTTTAACTTTAAAATAAATCAGGTTCACTACCACTCATGTTCTAAACCGAATCCCTACTAGAGGTTGGGCCTATCCCAGTCCATGCTCTGGAGACGGGTCTTGCTAAGGATCCTTCCACTGCTAATCGGGTTGCATCAGGCAGTGCCTGCTCTTTTTCTTTTTCGAGACTGAGAGGAAATAAGCTGATTTTAGGTCACTTGTTCAGGCAACTCAATGCTTTTAAAGATAAACAAAACTATCTAGGTCATAACTTCTCTGAAAACATCTATGTCCTGCAACTATCTGCCTTTGAAAAGCCTGATTGTGGTCAGTTTTAAAAAGTTCCTCTCCTCTCTGCTTAGCATCAGACAAGTTAGAGAACTACAAAAGTGCAGAGAAACATCTTTCTACAAACCTGTAATAGAAATGTTTAAAACAGCAGAGCAAGAAGGCTGACACTCAGGGACAAAGCAGCTGTGTCCTCTGACGTGACACAACACATTAATTGTCGTGTTTTTTATTTATTTATCACCTCACAGGTGTCCTTTGTGATGAACTCATTGAGCATTCTCACACCGCAAAGGCGATGAAAATGGGGTTTATCGTTCAGGCCTACTGTGCAGTAATAACAGTCATTGTAAACACACAGTGCTCTACACTGGATGGCCATTGCTGTTCGGTCTGTGTGTGTGTGTGTGTCGCTTCATGAACTTATTAATGGTGCTTTTCCAACTTCAACTAGCCTCGTCAGACCATTGGATTATCCAAGAAAAGTGTCTCAAAAGTGGATCCAGTCAACCAGCAAGACAAGTCCTGCAACCAACATGATTATGGTTCTCAATGCAGCACGTTATCTTTGTAAGATTATTTTAATAAACCCATATGATCTGCACCCACTTTTTATCCAGCAAACAAATGCACTGATTGCAATTAGAGAAGAGTTAAAGATTTTGCTTATGATTAAAAG